>PVKS010001960.1:0-127594 GCA_004027875.1 Aplodontia rufa
TGGAGGGTGGGCATAAACATTCAGACAGCAGCATTAATGAAAATAGAGTTATCTGTCTTTTCTTTATCTGAATTTTTTATTCAAGTACTCTTTTGACAAATTCCATCATTGATATATGTCATTGTTCTCTAAAATTCTTGCCAGTTTGATGGACATAAAGTGATGTTTTTGTACTGTTTAATTTTGGATTTCTTTGAATTGAAGCATATTTTCTTCACAATTATTTTTATCACTCATTTTTTTTTCTATGAATGGACTATTCTTGTCATGTCCTTCATCATTTTTCTTTTGGATTATTTACCATTTTCTTATCCATCTTGGAGAACTCCCAATGTATTTTGAATTATGTCTTTATCTGTCATCAGTATGATAGTTTCCAACCCCACTTCTCAAATACATTGCTTCTTTTTTTTTAAGAGAGAGGGACAATGAGAGAGAAAGAGAGAATCAATTTTATTTAGTTTTTCATGTGGTTTTCTTTACTTCAATACTTTGTTGTGTACATGGTGCTGGGATTCGAACTCACGTCCTTGGGCATGCCAGGCAAAGGCCATAACTGCTGAGCCACTCTCTGGCCCAACATATTGCTTTTTAGTAGACTTTGTTTGCTGAGCATGGCCTGGCCGGTTGATGTACAATAATAATTCCTAACATTTTTTAAGTACCTTCCCAATCCCAGGTATTGGCAAGATTAAAACCACATTTCACAGACTCCCTTGTAGCTAAGAAACTGATGTGAACTAGATTGCACTAAGGAGATGCACTCATTCAAGATTGGGAAGATAAAAGTGAGGTAGATACCATCTTCTTCTACTGATGCTACCAGAAAGTAAATTTGGAGAGATGTGAATATTTGTGAGTGACCTGACTGCATTCCAATATTGATCATCAGCTTACTGGCCTTGAGAATTGGGAAGGCAGTCATGAGAGTGGTAATAGCTTTCTGACACTTGATGCAATTTTCTTAATATGCCCTTGAAATCAGTCCTACAATGGTAGCCACCTGACTTCTGGTCCCGTTGTCCTTCTAATACTTTTGCAAACTACCAATTCCCTGTGTTAAATTCCTCTCCTTGAACCACTTGGAGTGGTTCATGTTTCCTATATTGTACCCTGACTACTCCATTTTTAAATCTCTTTTTAATCTCATAAAATTAAATTTTTTTCATATAGTCAAATGTGTCTACTATTTTTATTTCATAGCTTATGAGATTCCTGACTATTAAAAAGATTGTAGAGCTGGGTGCAGGAGGATCACAAGTTTGAAGTCAGTCTCAGCAGCTTAGCTGAGACCTTACGCAACTTAGAGCCTGTCTTAAAATAAAAAATAAAAATGGTTGGGGATATAGCTCAGTGGTTAAAGCACCCTATATTAAATCCCCAGTACTCCCCACCCTCAAAAAAACTATGACCCAAGATTACAGAAGGAGTCTCTCAGATTATCTTTTTGTTTGTTTTTCCTCTACTTCATCGTGTGTATGGTGCAGGGGATCAAACTCAGGACCTTGCACATGCCAGACACACACTCTACCACTGAGCCACCTCTCCAGCCCCCTCAGATTATCTTTTTAAAATTTTATGATTTAAATTTTCATGTTTAAGTTTTTATTCCACATGGAATTTAGTTTTTAATGTTTTATAAGATAAGAATTGAATATTTGTTTTTTTTTTCCAGGTAAGTGTTATGGACCAAGTTATGTCCTCCCCAAATTCATCTGTTGAAGCCCTGATTTCCAATGTGGCTGTATTTGAGAGGACCTTTAGAGAGATAAACTGAGGCTACATGAGGTCATTAGAGCAGGACCTAATCCAGTATGGCTGATGGAGGAGAAACTAGGAATGTGCAAACCCACACACGAAAAAGCCATATGAGGACACACCACAAAGGTATCTATCTGTCCCTTTGGTCTCAGGGAAACCAAACCTGCCATACCTTAATCCTAGACTTAAGCCCCCAAAATTGAGAAAATAAATTTCTGTTGTTTAAGCCACTCAGTCGGTGGCATTTTGTTACGTCAATGCTAGCAAACTAATAGGAGTGGGTAAACACAGGCATCAGCATTATTTATTAACCATTTTCCCTCACTGAATTGAAATGCCGTTTGATCATGTATAAACTCATATATAGCATATACCTACACACATACAGGTATCAATTTATGGCTTTCTTTTCTCTTCCATTTGTTTCTTCTTGTGTCTATACCATTTGATTGGTTTTATGGTTTGCTCTGATATTTAGTGAGGCAAGCCCCTGTCAGTTCTTTCTTCCCTCACCCCATGGGTAACTCTTTGAAAAGTATAAATTTCGTAAGCAACACATGCACATAAGTAAAAAGACCAAATAGCACAATAAAGCTTCTGACTCGAGCAGAAGCTCCTTTCCACACCAGGAGTGTGCTGGCGGTTGTTTAACAATTGAGTCTCAAAATGCAGCAAGCCCTGGTTTACGGTGCTTTCTGTGCGCATGGTACAAATGATCCCACAGTGGCTGGCTTACCTGGGAGCTGGGAAGGGATGTGTCGTGCTGGAACGGGTCAGCTGGGGCAATTCCTGAGCCCCTTTGCAAGCTTTTTTTTAAAGGCTGTTTTCCTGGTACACCCATATCTTAAAGTTTGCCTTCATTACTATTTCCTGGTGTATAAACATTAGGCATCTCCTATTGATACCATGATGGAAGACGGGGATATCCACCCCCATGCTCTTTCTTCCTCTCCCCAAGAAGATCCATCATGACTTTGTTTACATGAATAGTCAATATTGATCTTATTGTCATTACATTATTTATATGCCCAATTACATTCCTAATTATAATGTGGTTATTATGATTACATGCTACTTGTTCAACCAAGGAACTCATGATTGAATGTCTTTTATAGTATGTTTGGTTGGTTTTTGTACTTTTTGTTGTTGTTGTTTTTTTTTTAAAGAAAGAGGAGACAATGACAGAGAGAAAGAGAGAAGCAATCTTTATTTAGATTTTCATGGGACTTTCATTCCTCAGACACTTCCTTGTGTACGTGCTGCTGGGGTTTGAACTCACATACTTGCACATGTCAGGCAAGCGCCATAACCATGGAGCCACTGCTCCAGCCCCTGTCGTACTTTTTTTTTTTTTTTTTTAGAAACAACTTTATTTAGTTTTTCACATGGCCTTCATTGCTCCAACACTTCGTTGTGTATGTGGTGCTGGGG
The DNA here is from genome assembly GCA_004027875.1 of Aplodontia rufa. Taxonomy (NCBI): domain Eukaryota; kingdom Metazoa; phylum Chordata; class Mammalia; order Rodentia; family Aplodontiidae; genus Aplodontia; species Aplodontia rufa. The sequence continues at coordinate 3,193 of PVKS010001960.1, forward strand.
TTTGAACCCGAGGTCCTCGTGCTTGCCAGGCAAGCGCTGAAACCGCTGAGGCACCACTCCAGCCCTCGTACATTTTTTAAAACTTAACTTTTCTTTCCCGTTTGTGGCCAAGTTTCCTCTGCCTCTGTCCTATTTTTCCCAAACTCTCTAGTAATAAAAACCCTATGTAAAACAAAGCAAAGACCCTCTAAAACTGCAATTTAGTGAAAATATGGACTAATATGCTTCCTGATGGTATTTGAGGCTACAAAAAGGCTATTTATTTCTACTGCTACTCTGGGTAGAAAAAAACAAAATTTTTTTTTCAAGTGAAAATTACGACACTCCAATGTATGACTCTGTGGTCTAAATTTGTGCTACCAGTGCAATCTGGGAAAACCCCAGCATCAGAACCCAAAGTAATATTTACTGGTCACAGTTTGCAAATGCCTTTTGGCAGATGGCCAAGATAATTGCAAATCGAGTTACTCAGGATTCCCACAGATCAAGTGCGGTAGCACAGAGGCTCCTAAGAGAACCTTAGCAAGCACAAGAAAAGGACTCATTATGAATGAAAGTCTGCAAGGAAATAAAAATAACAAAAATTAAATTCCCCCAGGATTTTATACACTGGAATCTTTAATTACAGGATTTTATGCATAAACAGTTTAAAGAAATAAAACATGGAAGTGAAAAATGAGAAAGAAACAGATTTTTTTTTTTTTTTAAAGAGAGAAGGACAGTGAGAGAGGGAAAGACAGAGAGAATTTTTATTGAGTTTTTCACATGGCTTTCATTGCTCTGACACTTAGTTGTGTACGTGGGTGCTGGAGTTTGAACCTGTGTACTTGCACATGCCAGGCAAGCGCTATAACTGCCAAGTCACCACTCCAGCCCCAGAACAGAAATTTTTAAAAAATTAAATTTGTTTGAGTAAAACATGAATAGGAATTTCAGAAAAAAAAATATGTATAGTCACCGAAATGATGCCTAATCCCTTTTCTGAAGTTTTCCTGCCCCTTCATCTAGTGGAAATAGGGGTCTTCCCTGAGAACACTGTTTACCCTGTAGCCAATGCCAGGGTCACCTGTGCCTCTCCCACTGCTCAGCTTGAAGATCTGTCCTCTTTGCTTTCACTGTTGATCTTTCTCCCTCTTCCTAGAAGCCTCCAGCTAACAGTGATTTTTCTTTTCTTTTCTTCTTTTTTAAAGAGAATGATAATCAATTTTATTTATTTTTTCATCTTGTTTTTGTCTCTCCGACACTTAGTTGTGTATGTGGTGCTGTGGTTTGAACCTGGGTCTTAGCGTATGTCAGGTAAGTACTTTAACTGCTGAGCCACAGCTACAGTCCCCAGCTAATGGTTTTAATTAGCTTTTCCCACCTTACTGCCCTTAGTAGTTGGTGTCTTGCTATGGTTTGGCTGCGGTTTCAGTGTGTCCCCTAAGGGTCTGTGTGTAGGCAGCTTAATCCTCAGTGTGGCTGTATTGAACTGGTGTGATCTTTAAGAGGTGCAGTCTAGTGCAAGGTGTTTGGGTTATTAGGGGCACCATCCTACAAAGAAATTAAAGCAGTTCTTGTGAGACCTTGAGTGAGTACTCAAGAGAAGGAGGTGTTATATAAGAGTCTGGACTGGGATGCAGCTCAGTGGTGAAGTGCTCTCCTAGCATGCACAAGGCCCTGGGTGAAAGCCCCATGCTCACCCATCCCCTGTGACACACACCTAAGGAAAAAAGAAAGAAAGAAAAAGAAAAAGACCATAACTCTCCTGCATGCCTCCCCCCAAAAATAACAGTGCGTGCCCCTTCCCTGCTCCCTGGTTTCCTTGCCTTGTGATCTCTTCTTCTCATAGGTACTATTGGCTTAATGCCATCTGCCATGATGTGATGCATCCTGGGGAACTTCACCAGAACCCACACCATGCTGTTTGAAATTTTAGCCTCCAAAACTTTGAGCTAAATAAGCCTCATTTTCTTCCTTCCTTCTTTCCTTCTTTCTTTTCTTCCATTGTACTGGGAATTGAACCCAGAGGTGCTTTACAACTAAGCCACCTCCCTAGCCCTCTTTATTTTTTTAATTTTGAGACAGGGCCTCAATAAGTTCCTTAGGTGTTCATTAAGTTGCTAAGGGTGGCCTTGAACTTGTGATCTTCCTGCCTCAGCCACCATAGTCTCTGGGATTACAGGGGCATGCCAACACACAGGGCTAAACCTCTTTTCTTTATGTAACGCAACCTTACCTGTTTTATAATAGCAACAGAAAATGGGCTAATATAGTGTCTTCTATTATCTCAGATTGTTCTCTTTTATTTTTTTGTTATTTTAGCTCCTGCTTCATTGACATCCTCTCCAGCACAACTCCTGTCCTAATGCATAGCATGGCAATACCTATATAGACGATCCTCCCTGCATCCTAATATCTCCATGGTTTCTTTTTATTTCTGCGTTGCATTTTATTGCATGGATACACAATTGTTTGTTTATCCACTCATTTGCCAGCAAATACTTGGGTTCTTTCCAGATTTTTGCTTGTTTGCCTTTTTTGTCTATTGTAAATAAAGCTGCTATGGACGTTCATTTTGTCTTTGAACAAAGTTAGACGTAGTGACAAGCAGACAAGTATCTAGTGGATTTCAGCTTGCCCTTTCTCTCCTTTGCTCTGCTTTTAGGTCTTTCTCTTGATAGCAAGCCCTGCTGCCCACCACAACCCCTCAGGCCCACTACCAGATGCTTGGTGTCAGCTACACATAGTAGCATCCCATAGACCTCCCCCAGGCTCCTCTTCATGGTCCCATTTCAGCACTGAACATGCTGAGCTTCCCCGACCACCCAGACTCGTCCATCCGTTCCAGTGTGCAGTGTGATTGTTGGGGACTTTCTCTCTAACTACCAACTCCACCTTGTAGACCCTCGTTTCTGCAGCCCCTCCCAAATCCTTAATATCTAAATCCAATAGCAAGTCCCTGACCTTTCATAGCACGAACAGTAGCTTTTCTTTCATGACTGATACTTCCCAATAAAACTGAAATGAATTTCACTTCTTTAAAATCATTTTTTTAAAAATAGTATTTAGTTTTTTATTTTATGAGATTTTAAACCTAAACTGCAGCAATAAGGTGTATTGGGTTACTATAACAGATCATGAGAACTACAAAACCCAAATATTAGATAGAGTTGCCCAGAACTCTTTCCATCCATGGAATTTCCCCCACGGAATCAGTGAGTGACATGTTCTTTCTTCTTTGGGTGTGATTTTAATTGTTGAGCCATGCTTCTAAGAAGAGAAACTGAGTCAACTGAACACACGAGGTTTGGAGGTGGGTGTGGAGCCCCTGTGCAGAGAAGGTGGAGGCAATCAGAAGACAGAGAGTTCCACCCGCCCCTGTGTACTCAGCACACCACCCTGTCACCACCACCTCCTCTGTACCAATCAAGGTGTTCCTGCCTCTTTTTTAATTGATTTTTTATTGGTGCATTATAGCTGTTCATAATGATGGGATTTGTTGTCACATATTCATAGATGCACACAATACAGCAATACAATTTGGTCAATATCTTCCCCCCCCAGGACCCACCCCCACACTTCCCTCCTCCCACCCCTGGTCCCTTGCCTCTCTTTCTGGGTTGTATAGTAAAAATATGGAATGTTTCACGAATTTGCATGTAATCCTTGTGCAGGGCCATACTAATCTTCTCTGAATCTTTCCAGTTTTTAGTATATGTGCTGCTGAAGTGAGCCATGAAATCATTTCCTTGATCACTTGGTCTCCCCTTACCAATGGATGTGGAACAGCAATATATTTTCTTGGTTAAAAAAAAAAGTCAGGCTCAGTGGTTGGAGCGCTTGCGTGGCATGCACAGAGACTGGAGTTTGAACCCCAGCGCTATGTACACAACTGAGTGTTGGAAAAGCAAAGGCCAGATGAAAAAATAAGTAAAATTATTTCTCTCTTTCTCTCCTCTCACTCTCTCCTTCTCTCTTAAAAAAATGTCTAAAGAAATTTGTTTTGTTATCAGTAAGCATGAACATTTTTTAAAATGAAAATTTTACTTCCCTAATTTAGTTAATAGTGTTATTCAACTATAAATTTAAAAATAGACTTGATTAGAAGTTAAAATGATTATCAAAATAATGAATTCTCAAAACATTTTCTCAAAGAATTATGCTAAGTGAAGTATCCCAATCTCAGAGACTAAAGGGCCGAATGGTTTCTCTCATCTGTGGAAGCTAGAATACATGGGGAAGCAGTAGGTTAGATGGTTAACCTAACAATAATTTCAAATTGTGTGATTCTCAGCGTAATAGGGGGATGGCTCCCTAGGATACTTGGAGGCATAGAGAGGGGGATGGGGAAGGAAGAGGGTGTATGAAGAACTCACAGGAGTCTGGAGAGTGGTAATATGGGGGAACCATCTCAGAAGCCGATGTCATTCCTCCACGAGATACCCATTTAACGCAAGAGTTCTTCTGGGGGAAACTGCAACAGGTGAAACCCAAGGTGGTCATCCATGTTTTGGCATTTCCCCTGGATAACAAAGTATATATACATTGATTACTGATGGTTTGATAATGTTTCCCCCTCAATTGTATCTCTATATACTTCTAATAAAAAATTTTTCTCAGAAAGTTACATTTTCAACCGTCTTTGTGATACAGTTGAAAAACTCAGCTTAAAACATTGCATATTGCCATGTGGTCCAACTGTGCATACCTGGTACTTGGTTTCTCATGTGGCTTGCCAAGAAAGCTTGACAACTTCTGACCTGGTCCAGACCCAGTTCAATGAGATGTATCCATGTCTCAGCAGTGTGAATATAGTAGAAAGTTTCTAAGTGCTTACTTTCAATTCTGTACTGGTAGCCAATAATATACAAGCCAAGGCGGGTTCGTGCATGATCCTTTGAATAGCATTAATTGAAAACATAGCTAGCTTTGGTAATGTAGGAGGACCTTGGATGACACATGCAATGTCAACCAAACGTATGGTTGGAGTGGTAGGTAAAAGAAGCAATAGTTCTTGCAGTCACTGTCCTTGCTCACAGTTTCTTCTCTGTTTTTGGAGATTCTTTTCTTTTGAACATGGCCATTTTTAATGTTCTTATTGTTTATTCACCGTATCTGTGTCTTTGAACTTAGAGCAGCCTCTGTTGGCTCAGGAATCAGATTGCTTGGGCTCTGTTTAAAATTTAAAGAGGTTATTTGATCAGACAAAGATTTATGGGTTGGGTGGCACCAGATTGAAAGGGCTTCAATGTTCTACTGAGGGGGGCACAAAGGGAGGTGTGGCGATTTTTATAAGGTATTTATGAAAGCAAGAGAAAGAAACCATTGAATTGCTATAAGCAGAAAGTCCTTAGTTAGAAGTTAGTTGAGCATTTTTAATTGGTTAAGCCTAAGTTTGATTTTACTGTTTACCTTCAGTTGGGCTTGGTCACTTACCTTGGAATCCAAGGCCCTCTAGAGACTTCTCAGCCTAATGACCTCCCAAGGAATGTCCCTTAACAGCTCTAATCCTAGCTTGCTGGGTACAACCTCCAACAGATTACGCTAGCTCTTGTGGGCCTTGGCAACCTCACCTACAGAATGGGAAAAACAGCAGAATCACCTGAGTGGAAGATGTAACAGTAACTTATGATAAGAAGCACAGTGTCTGAAAAATAATAATGAGCAAATAAATTTTGATTTTTTTATCATTAGTATATTGCAATTAGTATTTCTCCTTGACAAGTTTTGTCAAACTCTATGAAAATCATTATTCATGTATTATTATATGAAACTCTTGGAAAATTATTTTCCACGTATTAAAGTTTTAAAAAAGTCCATTTGAAGAAGAAACTGAGAACGTCTCCTCTGTCTAAATTGGGTTCCCTGTTTCCCAGGAAGCAATGACTGTTATTGGTTTGGGGGTAGAGGACAGCTATGAGACAGCTGAGAACTAGGGATTTAGGAGAATAAGATCACATAGGCTTAATATCCCACAAAATATCATCCTCAGATTATCAGCATTTGTCTGATAATTTCAGATATAGCCATCTTTGTTGACTTTTTTAAAGCAATGAATAATTTAGTAAAATATTATTTTAGATGTGATCAAAATAACAAGGTTTAAGGAAAGACTCCTGACCTCAATCAGACTTGGATAGAATGAAAATGGAAGATATTTGCAGTAGTATCTATTAAAGTAAAATATTTGAATGTTAAGGCTGAGAAATGCCTTTTTTCGGTGCTGTTGTGAGCTTGGTTCTACCTCTCCCTGAAACAATGACTATCACTTACTGAACAGCTTCCAAAGTCAAAATTTCCTTAATAGGATTTCTCTGTGTAGTCTCTGGACAAGTTCCTGATTAATATCAGAGCTCTCATGCGCATACTGTGTTCCTTTTCTCTACGTTTTAAGAACAAGGTGCTCATTCTAAGTTTCCTTGCTTTATCTTTAATTGTGAATTCTCTTTTAGCCTAAATTGATACTGAGTGTCACAAGTACTTAGTGTTTTCTGGTGAGATCATAAATCAGTGGGCATAGGACATTTAAAAAGGGGTCCCAGTCTGATTTGAAGTCGATAGTCCTTTCTTACATCTTATTATTTTTATCACTTTTTTTTTTTTTGATACCAGGGATTGAACCCAGCAGTGTTTAACCACCGAGCTAAGGAAAGAATTTGCCATAAAGGTTTAGAGAACTCTTCACGTTGGGGGTGAATTTTGACTTTTAGGCATTGTAGAACTTGTTTTCAAATCCTTTCTATTTTAAACCCCAACATTAACAAATACTTCTTCTAAAGTGATCAGAGAAGAACAATTGCACTATCTTATTCCCAGTTTTTATAGAATCGTGCCTCTCTAATTTAGCAGACTTCTTGTTTTTTCATTGTTTTGTCCAACACTGCAGTTTTAAATATGATAGGATCATAATATATCTTCACATTTCAAAAAATAAATTTTTTTGTACTGAGGATTGTACCCAGCAGCAATTAACCACTGAGTCGCATCACCAGCCATTTTCATTTTTTATTTTGAGACAGTGCCACACTATGTTACGCAGAGCCTCATCAAGTTGCCGAGGCTAGCTTTGAACTTGTGATCCTTCTACCTCAGTTTCCGGAGCGACTGGGATTATAGGCATGTGCTACTACAGTCCACTTACCTTGGCTCTTCTTAAACGTTTGTCCCTCTATGTAGACATTAGAATCAATTTGTCACATTCCCCAGAAAATCTTATTGTTAATTGAATTGGGATGGCACTGAATTATTGATTAATGTGGAGAAAAAGGAAATCTTTGGAACAATATAATTGTTTGATGATTGGCTAAAAGCTGCCTATAAAAATATTTGTGAATGATATCTTTTGTAGGGAGGGAGGGATTTTAAATTTTTTAACATTTGTAAGTTTTCGTGAGTTTTTTTTTTTTTAAAGCTTTACTATCCAGCATCTGAACCACCTATCTGTTTGGGGAATTGCATATTACATGACTCTTGCCTGAAAACTGGGCTTGCCTTCCAATAGAATGGTTGAAATGATCAAACATGTGCTTTTCTCTGCCAGCATACATCTATGACATGAAAATATGTTGCATGATCAGCTTTGAGAACTTCTTGCATAGAATTTTAAATCTGGAACATCTTAGCAAAGAATCAAGGACATTCAACTTATTTTTTTTAATGTGGCAATGTTACAAGAAATCGCATCAAGCATCTAGGGACAACAATGTCTACTGATGTCATGGTGCCTTCGATTACTGTGTAACTTTGCCTTTGAATTTTTAAAAAGATTCATTGCAGCATCAGTGAGCTACTATTTCACTTTGACTATTTGCATATGTTTTCATAATGAAGATTGATTGGTGTCTTCATACATTTTCTGCTGGCATAACAGAGTGCCAGAGACTGTTTAATTTAGAAGTAAAAAGAAGTTTATTTGGCTCATAGTTCTGCAGGCTAAAAAGTTCCAGAGCATAGTACTGGTGTCTGGCAAAGACCTTCTTGCTGCGTCATATCCTGGCTGAAGGACAAGTGACAATGTGTAGACTCATCCTTTTTGCCAGGAACCCATGACAACTAAGCTACTCCTGCTACCAACAGCAGAAATCCAGGAGGGCAGAACCTGCATGGCCTCATCACCTCTAAAAGACCCCACCTCCTCCTCCCCCTCCTCCTCCTCCTCCTCCTTCTTCTTCTTCTTTTTTTTAAGAGAGAGGAACAGTGAGAGAGAGAGTAAGAGAGAATCCATTTTATTTAGTTTTTCATGTGGCTTTAGTTCCTCGGACCCTTCATTGTGTATGTGGTGCTAGGGTTCCAACCGGTTAACTCGTGCATGCCAGGCAAGCACTGCAATCACTGAGCCACTGCTCCAGTCCCAAGACCCCTCCTCTTAATACTGTTATAATAGCAATTAACTTCAACATGAGTGTTGGAGGGGGCATTCAAGCCACAATAACTTTTTTTAATAATCAATTTTTATTGAGTTTTTCACATGACTTTCGTTGCTCTGACACTTAGTTGTGTACGTGGGTGCTGGGGTTTGAACCCGTGTACTTGCACATCCTGGGCAAGTGCCATAACCCCCGAGCTACCGCTCCAGCCCCAATAACTTTTTTTTTTAAGAGAGAGAGAAAAAGAGAGAATCAATTTTATTTAGTTTTTCAGTTTTTCATTTGGCGTTTGTTTCTCTGACATTTAATTGTGTATGTGGCGCTAGAGTTCGAATCCAGGTCCTCGTGCATGCCAGGCAAGCGTGATACTGCTGAGCCACCGCTCCAGTCCCAACAACTATTTTTTTTTTAAAGTAACCGATCTTGTATTTGTTGAAATAGTCGTATCTGTATAAATGAGAGGATTTTACTATAGTGCAATTCATTGATTACGGCTCTTACCACCTTGTGGCATCCAAGATCCTGGCTGAAGGGTTTTTCCAGTTCTGGTGGGAGCCACTGAGGGTTCTTCCTTTCCGAAATATGGAGCAGAGGCGTGCCCTTTAGTTTGAATTTGAGCAGGTAGAGCCAAGCATTCCTTGTTGATCTGTTCACCAAAGACCTTTTCTTTTTCTTTCTTTCTTTTTTTTTTTAAGAAAGAGAGAGAGAGAGAAGGAATCAATTTTATTTAGTTTTTCACGTGGCTTTCATTGCTCTGACACTTCGTTGTGTACGTGGTGCTGGGGTACGAACCTGCATCCTTGCACATGCCAGGCAAGCACTGTAACCACTGAACCACTGCTCCAGCCCTGGACCTTTTCTTTTTCGTAGAAATCTTGATTTTTTTAATTTTCATTTTTTCTCTATATTTTTCATTGCTGGTGTTTCCTCCGTGGTAGGTCGAGTCTCCTTTGTTCTTCTAATTCAAGCTTCCCATTCTGTTGGGATATTCCCTACTTCAAGGTCTAATTCTTTTTCACTCGATGCTTCAACAATCCTGTTCTCTCAGTTGGTTTGTTGGTTTCAGAATATACATGGGCAACTCCATTGCTCTGTTCATAGCAATTTTTTGAGTTTTTGTAACAAGCTAAAATAATTTTTGGTGCTTGAGCAAAGGGCCAGGAGTAACATAGCGGGCTCTTCAGATCTTCTTTTTCATTCTGGATAAATTTTCTCTTATTTTAACAAGAGAAAAAACATTTTAATTACATGCTCACAATGAGTCTCATAAAAATGTGAGACTCAAAAAAGGGCCAGACAATTGAAACTTACATCATACCCAAAACTACGGAAAGTGGGGTTTCCGGGTGAAGTTTAGAATTTCATAATTCCTAGAAAATTGTCCTATGTCATACACCTTTTCTATTTTATTGTCACAACTTTGTTCAAATAATACCATTTCTTCTTCCCTAGTGCATCTGTAGTTATGATTTCTTTTCTGCCCCCAAACTGCTTAGTTAGGCTTTTTTTTTTTTTAAATCAATGTTGCCAGAGTTTCTTTTTTTCTTTCTTTCTTTCGTTTTTTCAATAATGATTTTTGTGATTAGTTGGTCATCTCTAACTGCTTGTCTTCCTAGTTGGTAAGTTTCTTGGCTGGGGGGTGCTACCTCACTTCCTGCTGTAACCTATAATACCTCACACACCTTTGCTGGTATCTGGAGACCAATGGTTCAGCAGATTTCTGGCTCCTAGACCAGGCAAATTCCAGCTGTCTGTCTGCATGGGGTCTGCTGCTTCTCAGTCCTTCAGGGGCATTAAAAACAGCCCTGAGCCTGCAATCCCTTCTGCCTGCGGGCTCCATGGGTTTAACCCCTGCTTCTCTTTGCAACTGTGAATTACCTCTTCGTATTTAGCTCCTGGGGATACTCTTTTCCTCCTTTTGAAGACATTTGGCCCATCATTCCTATTTGTCCAAAAGAGGATCAAGATTTTTTTGCCATCAACTTGACTAGAGGTCGCCTATCTGTGTGTATGTGTATATGTGTACGTGTGCCTGTGTGCATGTGTTTGTAGGCACGTGTGTGTGCATGTGTTTGTAGGCACTTGTGTGTGCATGTGTTTGTAGGCCTGTGTGTGTGCGTGTGTTTGTAAGCACGTGTGTGTGCATGCGTTTGTTGCCTACCAAGCTCCTATCTTGCTCCCATTTTTCAGAATTAACTTAAGTACCCCCCGACTTAGTCATGAGGAGCAGGAAGATGTAGCTTAATCTTTGATGACCTTCATCTGTAGCGCTGCAGTCACCCCCCCAGACAGAGGTCCTCACCAGGAGCCAAGGAAGCACCCAGCCCTGGGAATGCGTCTGCACAACAGCTCCAGTAACTCCAAGGATACGGCTGGGGTCAGCTCTGGGGGGAGTCTGAGGATCCTTGATGAGCACAAGGCTCAATAGTGATTGTCACAGAGAGTTTAACCAAATAGAAGTGTTCCCACCTGACCCTGTTCTCTTCTTCCCTTGTCTTGCCTGTGGTTGGCTTTGGCCCTTGTCCCTTGCTATGGAGCGTGCAGTCTTGGCATGATGATATCTGAGCCTTTGGGTATGAGTGATAGAGCAGGGTAGAAGGGAGAAAGAAGAGAGAGGGAGGCATCTGAGAAACAGGAGCATCTAGAGATGCAGAGGGGTCCATTCTGAGCAGGACCATCTTGGTTCTGAAGATTATCAGAATGGGGATAGTAGCAGCCCTGAAACCGTGGGGAAGAATTGCCATGGGTGTGAATTGGATTCCTTTATGATCCCTCGAAAACACAATTAATAACTAGAATTGCATTAGAACTAACTGGTTTCTTGACTTTGTTTCTTTAAAAGTGCTTAAGTTTAATTCAGCAACATAAGTTTGGTTAGCAAACAGATGTACCAGAAAACTGCCCCTGCTGCTATTGCAGCCACGCTGACCATATAAATGATGTGCACTTAAAATAAATGACATGCATGTGATTCAAGATATTGTTAATTTAAAAATCCAGTTTATGCTGTCATATAGTATCTGCTCACTATATGATGACTAAATAAATGAATGAAGTATGAGGAATTCCCCCACCCAAAAATCCAGTTCATAGAGTAGCATGTACAGTATGACCCCATTTATTAGCTATATTCTGCAAGGTTCATAGGAGGAGGCATTATAAAATACGTATTTTCAATGTAATTGCATTATACAAGCATGTAGAGATGGTTGGCTAAAACTCATATTCCACCCTTTTTTTTTTTTTTTTTAGGAGAGAGAGGGACAGTAAGAGAGAATGAGAGAAAATCAGTTTTATTCAGTTTTCCATGTGGTTTTCATTGCTCCAACACTTCTTTGTGTACATGGTGCTGGGGTTTGAACCTTTTTTTTGCACATGCCAGGCAAGTGCTGTAACCTCTGAGCCACCGCTCCAGCCATGTTCTACACTTCTTAAACTTAGAATTGTCACCTGGACCCAATTGCCCAATCAGGGGCTAAATTTACCAAGCTCCAGATCATGACAAACCAGTGCAATGTGAATGGAACCTATGTGTCACTCCTGGAGCAGGACTTTTATGAAATGGGGTCTGTGTGTGTGTGTGTGTGTGTGCGCGCGTGCGCGTGCGCGCACGCATGCGTTGGTCCCCTCTGCTCTCTATTAGCTGGGTGCAGAGAACCCCAAGGAAACAGGACTACAACTTGGAAGGGACGCTCAGGTCCCTAAATGACAAATGTGGGGGAAAAGCCACTGGCTGAGTAATAACACCTTTTCTTTTCTTTGTGTGTGTGTGTGTGTGTGTGTGTGTGTGTGTGTGTGTTCTGGGGTGGACCCCAGGGCTTCACACATGCTAGGCAAGTGCTCTACCACTGAGCTACATCCCCAGGCCAAGAATTCTTTCTTGAACACTACACAAACAAGAAATAAATTTGCTTTGCCATGTCATGGATATTTGGAGGTCATTTGTTAGAGCAACTAGTGTTATCCTACCTAATACAAATAATACACACTGACCAAAAAATATCAATTTTATTTTCTAATACACATGTGATTTTTATAAAAATAATAAAAGTAACATTTGTAGGATTCCAGGTTCTAGGTATAGCAAGTGTTATAAATGAAATCAAACACATGGTTGGGTGTGGGTGAGCAAGGCAGAAATTTTACTTACTCCAAAGGGCGAAAGAAAAATGCTCACCTAGCAAGGAGGTGAGGGGTTTTTAAATCCCAACCTGATGCAATACTGCCCTTCCCCCTAATTGGAGGAGCTCAGGCGCTTAGTCAGTGATTGGCTGTGATTAGGTGGAGGCAGGTGAGAGAGGAAGTAGGTGGGGACTGGGAGAGAATGGGGGTGGAGAGGGTTGGAGTGATTCAGAGTTCACTGGAGGAGGATGACAGGGTACCTGAAGGGGTCCTTGGAAAGAGGTGGGCGGACACAGGTGAGGGAGTCACTAATTTCAAAGGGGGAGGTGGATCTAAAATGGAGGTAGGAGGTTATACACCACAATCTTTCAAGTTTGACCAAAAAGACATACATCTTACACAGGGAATATCCTTACTATTTTTTTGGTTTGTTTGTTTGGTTTTGGTATTGAGGATTGAACCCTGGGACACTTAACCACTGAACAACATCCTCACCCTTTTATTTTTTATTTTGAAAAAAGATCTTATTAGGTTGCTTAGGGCCTCTCTAAGTTTCTGAGGCTGGCTTTGAAATTGTGATCCTCCTGCCTCAGCCTCCTGAGTCCCTGGGATTACAGGCATGTACCAACACGCTGGCTTTCTTACTAGTTTTTAAAACTCATATCACCTACATAAAACTGGGATCCATAGAGGAAGGAATAAAAAGATGGCAGATTAGGGGCTGGAGTGGTGGCTTAGCAGTAAAGTGCTTGGCTGGCATGTGTGGGGACCTGAGTCTGAACCCCAGCCCCATATACACAACTATGTGTTAGAAAAAAAAAAAAAAACAAACCAGATGAAAATCTAAATAAAACTGATTTTCTCTCTGTCTTTAAAAAGAAAATTAGATGGCAGATTGGCTAGCTGCCTCTGAACATTTCCTTTCACACTGGAATCTGATGTGAGAGAGTCATCTATGCATTCCTAAGTTGTTACTGCACCAAAGGACAAGGCAGTGCCACACATTCTTGGCCTACGTCATTACCACCAATTTTGCTTTTCCTTCAGTTGAATGGCATTTAGGTGCAGCAGTTGTGCATAACCATGGGGCAACAAATTCTCACAAGGTCATAAGGAAGAATGGATGAAAGATGTGCCTACCCTTCATCGTAATGCTTTGTATAAATAAATAAAGGAAGCTGAGTTTAATACCTGACTACTTGAAATCATCGCAGGTTTTTAGAAAACTGCATAGGGCTTTGGGTTTAATTTCAAGTGAGTTACGTTGCAGTGTCTAACCCAACAACTCCTAACAAAGGGCAGTCGCAGAATCCAACGGCTATCAAAAGGCAAACTCACGTAACCGCCAGCCTCAGTGCAATCTCTGAAGAGCTCACGCTGGCCACGACACGGAAGGGAAGGGTTTCAGTGGGTTTAAGCTTTCATCGAAAATTAAAAAGAAGATGAAAGAAAGATTTATAACTACTTGGAGTACCAGAAGAAATCAGAATAGCTTAATTGCTTAGGCTGAGAATTAAAGCATGCAATGAAAATCTGGTGAGAGTTTAGCTCTAAATATAGAGGAATATTTATTTTCAGGGGCTTTATCAAGATAAAATGATGATCGGATTTTTTTTCTCATGGGTCAATGATTACTGTGTTCTTTTCTTTAAGAACAGAATCAGATCTGTGTGCACAGGGATTTAATTTCAAGTGAATAATTTACATATTGTCCGGCTGCATCTACACAAAACCAGAATATCTAGATGAGGAGTGTAAAGGTATAAAAATGCCAAATGATGCCAGGGTTTTTGATTGTACTATCTGTTTGTACTGATGTTTCCATATGTAGCTGTAGATGTTGTCAGCTTAGTGGGCAAAATTCAGATAAGTACTGGACTTTTTATTTTTAGCACAGCTATTTTTAGTATAAAATTCTATCAATGTTTAGTAATGGATGATAGGGTAACAAATTCTTCTTCTTCTTCTTCTTCTTCTTCTTCTTCTTCTTCTTCTTCTTCTTCTTCTTCTTCTATTGAAAGAGGGGGACGGTGAGAGAGAGAGAATCAATTTTATTTTAGTTTTTCATGTGGCTTTTGTTGCTCCAACACTTCGTGGCGTATGTGGTGCTGGGGTTTGAACCCACATCCTCCCGCATGACAGGCAAGCACTGCAATCACTGAGCCACCGCTCAAGTCCCAGGGTAACAAATTCTTGACTCCAGGAAAGGCCATGTATTCACAGAAGGCTTTGGAAAGTTTCTTACGTTTCCAGGCTTCTTCTCCTCTCTGCCCTCCAAGGCTTTAGGCATGTTAGGAAAGTGCTGTACCTTTCAGCTATATCCCCAGCCCATCCTTCTAGGCTTCTATGGGTACCATTTCTCCTGTCATTTGAAAACCAGTAAGTCCTATAAATAGTCCTGTGTTAATGACCACACCAGAGAGTCAGGGGCATGACAAAGATGGAGGAGCTGGCATGGACTATGGACAGCCCCATCCTATTCATCAAGAAAGTTCAATAAGTACATGAGAAAATCTGGCAATCAGAAAAAAAAATGTTCATAGTCTCCCTCTATCACAACTGCCTCATTATGAGCATTGTAAGCGTTCATCTGAATATATTTCCCAGGCTTCCAACACAGGAAGCTCTGGGGGTCCCTGTGAAACCATATCCTGCAGCTCTCTAGTCCCTGTCTGCCATGTGAGGCGACTGCGAGATGTTTGTATGTGAAGGAAGTGGGCCATCAGCAGACACTGAATCTGCTGCACTCCCTACCTTTGACTTCTAGCTTCTAGAACATAAGAAATCAACTTCTGTTGTTTGTAACCAATCCAGTGTAAGGCATTTTATTATAGCAACCAGAACAGACTAAGCCTCAAAAATTCCACGCCTATGCCAACAACTCCTGAATTTATATTTGATTACAGGCCTCTCCCCCAAACTCTGGAAGTTCATCTACCTAACTGTCTTCTCCCTATCTCCACTTGGATGTCTAGTAGATGATCTCAAACCATAGTCCCCCATCACTTGAAGGCTACTCCCTGCTTCCCAGTGCTCATGTCAAAACCCAAGGAGTGAACCCTTGACTCTTATGCATCTCTTGCCCCACGTCTAATTCTCACTTCACAGAAATCCTGTAGGTACTACTTCAAAACATACCCAGCGGGGGCTGCAGTGCTAGCTCAGTGTCAGAGCACTTGCCTGGCATGTGCAAGGCCCTGGGTTCAAACTCCAGCACCGCATATACAACTAAGTGTCAAAAAACAAAAACCAGATGAAAAAATAAATAAAATTTTCTTTCTAAGAAAGAAAGAAAAAGCGAAAGGAAGAAAAAAACATGCCCAGCAGGCTGGAGAGGTGGCTCAGCGGTAGAGTGCTTGCCAGGCATGTGCAAGGTCCCTGGCTGGGTCCCCAGCACCACATACGCAAATAAATCAACCAAAAACAAAAACCTGATGAAAAAAATTAACTCTCTCCCTCTCCTTCCTTCCTGTTTGGAGCCACCATCACCTTTCACTACAGAGGCCCTTGACAGTCTCTCTGAACACATGAGCCTGTGAGATTTTTATAAAACATGTCAGATCATGTTCCTCCCCTGCTCAGAATCCTGTAACAGCTCCTCACTCCACACAGAGGAAAAGGCCCTGCGTGATCTGCAGCCCTCCTGTGTTCTCTCCTTCTGTCCGCAGGGCCCCAGGTGACACCTGGGGTCACCACTTCTCCAACATCACCTCCTACTCCCGCCCCCGCCAGCCCCCTCTGCTGCCCCTGGGGCTCCGGGCCCACTCCTGCTCACAGCCCCTCTCCTGTTATCTCTGTCCCACTCCTTCACCCCTTCAAGTCTTTGCTCATGTCACCTCTCACTGGCACCTGTTCTGATGGCCCTTCTTAAAATTCCACCGGGGGCTTGCCGCCCCTCCCCCCACCCCGAATTTTTGAAAATCCTTATTCTTCACTGTTTCCTTTTCTAATCTACTGTACGGTCACTTGTTTTTGATGTGCTTTCTCTGCTGTCTGTCTCCTCCCTCCCCCACTAGGACAGGAGCTCCATGAGGACTAGGATCTTCCTCTGTGTTGTTCACTGATGTCTCCCAAGTGCCGAGAACAGAGCCTGGCACACGAGGGGACTCTCAATATTGGGCAGTGAATTGAATCAATGAATGGCAGAACCTGCCAGTAAGATTCTCCTGATGATGATGATGAAAGCTAACTTTCCTTGAGCTCCTACAATATGCATTCGCAGGCCTGTTTTTTTTTTTTTTTTTATCTTACTTAACTCTCACAAGCCAGATAATATGAATACATTTATTTCCCTTATTTTTCAGAAAAGAAGTCAGAGAGACAGAAAATGTCTGTAATTTGCCCCAGGTCACATGACTGGAGAATGGCAAAGCCAAGATTTGAACCCAGAGCTGCGTGTTCAACTTCTCTGCTATTCATTCTCTCTCTGTTTTATTTCTTTTGGGTTCTGAGGATTGAACCCCCAGGCCCTTTACCACTTAGCTACATATCCCGTCCTTTTTATCTTGTATTTTGAGACAGAGTCTCCCTAAGATGCTTAGGGCCTCACTGAGTTGCTGAGGCTGCCCTTGAACTTGCAATTCTCCTGCCTCAGCCTCCTGAGATGTTGGACAGGTGTGCACCACTGTCCCCAGCCTCCCCACTATTCTTATACATTTCTGGAGTGAGTAGAATTTGGTACAAACTTCTGAGGGTGATTTCGCTGTAGTACGAGCAACTTTACAAAAAGATGTTCATATGCTTTATTGTACAGAAGTAATCATGGATATACACACAGGTCTATCTGCACTATCATTTGTTAAAACAAACAAGCAAGAAAACAAAAAACCAGAAGAACCTAAATGATGCATAGCAGGGAACTGATGTAAAAAAGAAAATCATGGTGCCATTAGTGGAAAACTACGCAGCCAATGATAAGGGTGGCATAAAGGAATGTACAGTGACATGGGAAATCCTTTGTGGCGTACGTTAAGCAGAAGTGACAAGAACAGCAAAACAGCACTAAATCGTGTACATTTTATAGTCCTCTGGTTTAGAATGTCATTAGAGGATTGTTATGATCCTCTAATTAAAACTCATTTATGCATTAAAAATGACCAAAAGAATGACACCTAAAAGTCAATAATTGTTCCGAAATTATGATAGAAGTGATTTTTATTCTCTTGTTTATAAATTTCTGGGTAACTTTTCATAACAGAAAGTTATTTTTAAAGGAGTCTCTTCCTCAACATTACTATAGGGCTTTTCTGCTTATCAAAAAAATTAATAAACTTTATTACAAAATTAAACATACCTGGATAGCGGATATGAAAGACTAGATCCCCGAGAAAAACTGAATGGATTCTAAGAAGTTGGAATGTAACAATTGCATTTCACATGTCACAGGCTAAAATGGATTCATTGTAGCACATTATCTTTATCTAGATACACTGTACTGGACCTTTCATTTAAGCACACGAGGTTTCCTCAGTTTCTGTAAGGTCCAGCTTTCTCCCTCCACCTTTCTTTTGGAGATCCGCCCAAGGCAATGCTACATTCTACTGCTCTTTGGAGCACCTGGTTACCTGCAAGAGAGCAATAAGAATTTCATTCCATGGCACAGAGCCCCCGAGAAAGTGTTTCAAGAACTCTGCAAATAAAATCCATTTACCCTGTGTCAACGCATTAAGAAATTACTGTATTAAATAGCACATTCCTAAACAAGTACTTACATATATGTTATCTCTTTTAACTCAATTTCTTATCTACTTGGAAAACATTGCTGCTTTTTATTTTTATTTTTTTATTTTTTTATTATAAGCCTGTCTGAGAACTGTCAGAAAAGCTACTTGGTACAAATAAGTACTATGGGGTTTCTTAACATCCACAGTAAGGATAACGCCAGAATGCTTCGTTAACTTACCAAAGAAAGAACAGGATGCATTTAAATTTGCTCATGGAACAACTTGAAAGATTCTGAAAGGTTAAAGGTCCTCGATTGAATCAT
Organism: Aplodontia rufa; assembly: GCA_004027875.1. Classification (NCBI taxonomy): domain Eukaryota; kingdom Metazoa; phylum Chordata; class Mammalia; order Rodentia; family Aplodontiidae; genus Aplodontia; species Aplodontia rufa. Next base: position 21,649 of record PVKS010001960.1, read on the forward strand.
GCAATTTGAAATTACTTTTTAAATATCTAATTCCTGAGGCCCAGATAGAAAATTAACATTCTTGTGGGTTGAGAGGTGAAACATTTGAAAGGGTTAGGAATGAATGTATTCAAAGAGAGGCTGCGGAGAGCCTGGAAGGGCTGACAGGGGTGCCCAGCTGGAGGCTCTGGCTCACACATGTCACTCACCCTTGCTCACTGTCCTCCCAGCCTATGCTGCCCAAGGGAGTGTTTTCAGCCCAGGAGGAGGGGCTGGCCTCTGTGTTCCTTAGCTTTGCATCATCAGTGTGACAAAATACCTGAGAAAAACAACCTCAAGGGGAGGAAAGATCTATTTTGGCTGACAGTTTCAGAGACTTCAGTCCACAGTCACTGGGCGCCATTATTTCTGGGTCTGTGGGGAGGCAGATGTGATGGCCAGGCAGGCATGGCAGAGCAAAGCTGCTCATCCCATGGTGGCCTGGAAGGAGAGAGAGAGAGCAGGGCCCATGTAGTCCCCAAGGGCACACCCCACTCGCGTCAGCTAGGCCCCCCTCCTGCAGCTTCCACCACCTCCCCATGGTCCATTCAGCTATTCATCCCTCAAAGTGTGAATCCTTTGATAAGGTCTGAGCCCTCAAGATCCAAATACTCCCCCAGATCCCCATCCCTGAGCACTCCTGCATGGGGACCAACCTTCAACACGCGAGCCTTTGGGGACACTTCGTGCATAAACCAAGACAGCCTCCAACCTCAAAACGAGGGAGATGACGAGGCCTGAGTTCCGTGTCTGGAACGCAGGATGTGAGTGAAAGGAGAGGAGCAGCCCAGGCCTACAACTCAGGGGTAAGAGGAGAGTGGTTCACATGAGAGGACCTGGGGCCCAGCAACTCCGCAGAACACCCGGGCGGAGCTGGAAGTGGGTGGCTGCCCGCCACATCTGTTTTCCCTCCTGCACTGGCCTCTCCAGTGCTTTAGGGCCTCTGCCCTTCTCACGTCTGTGCCCTTTCCTCCTCCAGCTTCTTGGAAGCTGTGGAAATGCCCCCGCAACCCCCATGGGTCCCTCATGAGCAGCAGGCAGGATTCAGGCCAGACTGCCTGGATTTCTAGTCCAGGAGGGCAGGGACAGCACCATTGTCCTTCCAGGGTGGTCACCCAGACCCACAGTCTGGGCATTTCCGTCTGCCTGCTGGATCTGATGCACCCATTTCTACTCATGATCAAGCAGCAGCTTCTCCTGGGTCACTCGGCTAAGGCTCGGCAGCCAAGGCACTTCAAGTCTGCTTTTCTCCCAAACTCAGATTCTTTTAATTATACCACATAGCCACATCCACCTTCCAGTCCTAATGGAAAACGTTTAAATGCTTCATGAAAGGTGGGCTGGTGCCCTTTACTAATGGTGGCAAGAATTTGTGACAGAAGCTGTTTTAGAAATCCTGGTTCTCAAGTTTTTTACTTCTTTCTCCCCACCTCCATCAATCCATTCTTTCCTTCCCTTTGCTCCTCTCTTCTTTCACGTTTTCTTTCTTCCAATCTTAAGGCAAGCTTTACCCTGCACCTTAATCTCCAGCTATCCACATCTTTGCTGTGGACAACTGAATTTTCCCCTTCATAGGTCAAGTATGGCCTCAAAGCAACTTTCCTGTATTCCAGTCCCCCGTCCAACCTGGAGCACCCTCATCATCCTTTGGGGATGTCCTGTGCCAGGCCCCTGGTTCTTGGGCACATTTTTAAAGACTGAATACCCAGACATGGTGACACTGAGGACGCCAGCCCCCAGGCTGTCTCTCCCCTCCCTGCCCTTTCTGGGTCTTACTTTCTTACCCCTATGAAGAGAAAAAGAGCAAGATGTTCAGCTGGGTGGACGCAAGCAGCAGGCCCTTCCCCGGGGGACTCTGGGAAAGCAATTGGAAATGGAACACACACTTCAATGTTTTTCAGTTTCAAGCCTGGAGCTTTCCAAAGGGACGTCAATGTGACCTGCAGCTTCTTCACAGAAATAATTATTGTGGGAACAAGACGGGAGAAGGAAGATCACAGCACAGACCTGTGGAGCAGAAGGAAGTGTGAGGGAAGCAAGAAGATCTGGTTCTCAGCACCCTGGTGGTGCTGGGCACGTGCTGCTGGCCTCTGGCCTCCTCTGGATGCTCAGTGAGGCTGCTAAAATCTACAGTATAACACCTGAGCCATAAAACAGATGGGTTGAGGTTCAGGAAAGCCCACCCAGCCATTCTTACCAAGGTGATTGGATCTCTGTTTGTAAACAAATTAATAATGGTTGATCAAAAGGGTATAATTACAAGGCAGTAATATCCACAAGTGTGTGAACGCTTTTTCCAATTCATATCCGTATTCACATGGCTGTGAATCAGAGACATCAGATTCAGCACTGCCTCCTCCGGGAAGCCTTCCCCAACTGCTTCCCACAAGTTCTCCAGGGTGGGGTGGTTCTTCCTCACTCAGCACCTAGCAGCATATTGACGTGGGCTGCTCAGTATGTTTGTCTGTCTGTTTCTACCTGCTGGTGAGCTCCTTGAGGATTGGGACCCTGTCATTCTTCTACAACACTACCACCCAGTTGGGGGCCTGGCATGGTATAGGTGCTCCGGAACTATGTGTGGGCTTAATTGGAATTGAGGCAGTGGATCAGGTAGGGTCATCAGTAGTTATGCTGAAGGCCTGGGGGGCCAGACTTCCTGGGACTGGATCCTGCTACGAGCCCACAGTAAATGTAGCCTTTTAGGCCTTAGTTTCTCCCTCTGTTAAATGGAGGTGTGATTGGCCCCTGCTTCTTTACATTGTCCAATGAGGTGCTTGATTCAAGAACTTGGCCCAGAGTCAGCCACAGGGCTTAGCAGGCAGCCCATGAACAGTAGTTCATCTTACATATTATTAGGTAGAGAAAGATATTTGGAACAAGAACAAATTAGTTCAATCCCTGCCTTTGTGTTGAATCCAGGTTTTAGAGACTGACTCATCCTAAATCCTGCTTCTCCGTGTGACTTGTGGCGCATCCAGCGTTCCTGGAAACCGCATTCCAGTCATTCGTCTCAGCTGGCTGAGCTGTGACCAAAGGCTCACAGCTGCCACCTGCCCAGAGTAGGACGGGTTAGCTTTGGCATTCCTGAGGGATTGATGACCGAGGTCCAGTCCTGTCCACTTAAGGACAGGGAGCATCATTCTACTTCTGTCCACGTAAGGACTTCCAGGTGGTTGCTAAGGTACAGTATGAATATTGGAAAGATGGGACAGTGTTTATTTCCAGATCTCTAAAAAGTCCTCAAAATTAACCTTTCCCCCTAAACATGGTGACTCACTCCTACTCGATGCGCATCCCTTCAGTTATTATTACCTCATCAGTTCTCGTAACACTTTCATGAGATGGGCAGGATAGCCTGCCTCTCACAGCCGAGGAACTGAGGGCTCAGAGAAGTTCAGTGAATTGTCAGGGTTGCCCAGAGAACAGTGGCTTGTGGGCCCCTGAGACCTTCGGTGATGAATCCAGAGTTCTCTTATGCAACACATTTGGCAATGTAAGAAATAATCCCTTGGGGCTGGAGCAGTGGCTCAGCAGTTACAGTACTTGCCTAGCATGTGCAAGCACTCGAGTTCACCATGTACACAGTGAAGTCTCGGAGCAATGAAAGCCATGTGAAAAACTAAATAAAAATTGATTCTCTCTGTCTCTCTCTCTCACTGTCCCTTCTTTCTTCAAAAAAAAAAAAAAAAAAAAAAGGAAATAATCCCTTCTCTAAAATTTTTCAGTACCATAGCAGAGACTGTGGGTTTATCACCTCTGCCTTTCTTAACTAATAATAAAGCATCCAGTTTTTATTTTTTTTATTTTTTTAAAGAGAGAGGGACAGTGAGAGAGACAGAGAAAGACAGAAACAACTTTATTTAGTTTTTCACATGGCCTTAGTTGCTCCAAAACTTAGTTGCGTATGTGGTGCTGGGGTTTGAACCCGGGTCCTCGTGCTTGCCAGGTAAGCACCAAACCCCTGAGCCACCGCTCCAGCCCCAAGCATCCATTTTTTAAAGGGGCACCCTGGTACCTAGTACCAAGACACCGTACCCCAGCCTCCCTAGCAGACAGCTGTGGCTGCGTGATTAAATTATGGCCAATGAAAAGTGGAAGTGATGTATCCCCGATGGGAGAAAACACCTTTCTTCTTCCTTTCTGCTGACTGTCACATGGAGGTGGTGCCTGCCCCTCAAGCAGTCATGCTAGACCCTGAGTTGGGAGCAAACTGCTGAGGATGGCAGATGAAAGAAGATGCTAGATTGCTGATACTGTGGCTAGGCACTCCAGGCTCTGTTGCGTTACACAGCCCTTGGTTCTTGTGAGGAAGAGATGGATTCCTACCTTGTTTACACTGTCACTTGTAGGTGGACCTAACTTACACAAAACAAGTGATTTATTTTTTAAAGAGAGAGGAACAGTGAGAGAGAGAGAGAGAGAGAGAGAGAGAATCAATTTTATTTAGCTTTTCATGTGGTTTTTGTTGCTCCCACACTTCATTGTGTATGTGGTGCTGGGGTTTGAACCAGGGTTCTCGCACATGCCAGGCAAGCGCAGCAACCCCTGAGCCACCACTCCAGCCCCCAAACAAGTGATTTCTGTTAAGCTGGAGAAAACATAAATCCTAGCTACTGGGTTAGGGCTGACTCAGCCCTGCTTACTTGCGTAACCTCCCCTTGCGCCCACCTTGCACTCCCTACATCTTAGCCTGCTCTCCTCCTTTCTCACATCTGTTCTTTCTGCCTAGAATGCTGTTCACCTGGATACTTTCTGCTCACCCTTGGGGTCTCGTCTATGAGCTCCATCCTCAGGAGGCATTCCTCCACCAAAGCTCCTTTCATTCATTTTTTTCCTGCCGTTCTTTTTCTTATAGCACCTAAGTTTTCAATATGGAAACGTATTTACCTCATGGTTATTTGTTTCACGCCCTCATTGCCTCCTAGACAATAGCTGTAATTTCTGAAGATCTTGCCACTGGATCCCTGGCCATGCACACTGCCCACCTGTGGCAGACCATGGTCTCCAAAAACGTTGGCAATAGTATTTCCACCCAATTGCCCTTCTGGGTGACCCACCACTCTCTCTCTCTCCACCTCCTTGAATCCATGTGGGCCTGGTGGTGGCTGTCATTCATAGCCTGCGGCATCAGCAAAGCTGTACCTGTTCTAGGTAGGATTGTCAACTGGCTTGGAAACTTCCACTTCTATCTGTGGAAGTTAGTTGCTATGTAAGAAGTGCAAGTGTCCTGTTTAACTCAGCTTTTCATTGCTGCAACTAAAGGACTCGGTGAGAACAATTTTAGGAGAAAAAGTTTACGTTCAGGTTCATGGTTTTGGAGGTCTTAGTCCGTGGAAGGCCGGCTCCATTCCTCGGGGCTCAAGGTGAGGCTAAACAGCATGGTGGTAGGCAAGACATCACAGAGGGAAAGCAGCTCAGGATAGCACATCAGGAAGCAATGCAGAGAGAGCAACTTCATGCCAGATACAGAATATATACCCCAAAGTCACGCCCCAATGACGCACCTCCTCCAGCCACACCCTACCAGCCTACAGTTGCCAGTTACTCCCCACCAGGGGATCAGCTCACTGACTGAGTTAAGGCTTTTATAAGCCAATCATTTCACCTCAGCCTTTCCAAATTGTCACACATGAGTTTTTTGGGGACACCTCACATTCAAACCATAAACATGTCCTGAAGCCTCCACACTGTGCAAAGCCCAAGTCAAGTGGAGAGGGCCTGGAGGATACGACTCTACATGGACAAGGAGACCCAAGCAGCCCTGAGGTGCCAGCCTGGTAGGGCACCATCTTGGATATCCAGTCTGGATGGCGCCAGCCCCAGCTGCAATCTGATTGCAACCTCCTGAATTCCCAACTAGCAACCTCCCAACTGATCTCAGCCAAAGCACAAATCTGTGAGTAGAAATAATAAATTGCTCTTGAAAGACATTTTGTTTTGAGGTGGTTTGTTTTGCAGTAGTCAATACTGTGAACATCAGCACAGAACAGACAGTTGGTAGATAGTTGTCCAGTGAATGAGTAAATGAATTACGGATGATTTTATTCTTATCATACTTTGACCTCTGGAGGCTAAGGTGCACAGTTCTTCAGGGAAAGACCTAGCCCTGGAATTGTCTTCCAGGGTGGAGGACTGGCCTGGGCCACCCACCCTCACTGGAGGCTGTGATTTAACCCTTGCAAGACCAACGCAAAAAGAAGGAGATATCTGGAAGAGTGGGTCCCAGAGTTCAGGGTGCAATATGGGATGGGGCTGGGGACCTCAGTTGGCTGTCACTGGCCTCTTTGCTTATTTTGGCATGTGTCATCTTCAGATCACTATAGAAACATCTGGAGTATCTGCACAAAGGGTAAGAAGGGCAGAAGGTAAGGGAGGGCATGAGATGCAAAGAGACAGACAGGTGAGGTACAATGGGTCCCGTGGCTGGGGAGGGTGGTAGGGGTAACAGGAAATTTAAGATACTTTCTCCCTTTTGCTCATCTATATTTTCTGAATACCCTTCAAACTATGTCTTCCTATTTTACCAAATATAAGGAATAAATTAGTATTTAAAGACTTCAGTTACGCTGTGAACTTTGCAGAAAGGCCAAAACAACCAAATAAATTGAAATAAAGACAAAATAATAAAACAAAACCCCAAGCACCAAAATTACATTTTCTTACTCAAAGTTAAAATAGAAGTGTATCACGGTCCCACTCACTGCTGGGTATAAAGGGAAGGAAATCAGCACATCAAAGACACATGTCACTCTGAAGTTCCTTGTCAAGTTTCACAATGGCTAAGATGTAGAAGTGAGCATCCATCAGCGGATGGATGGATGGAGAAAACGCGGCGAATGTATCCAAGTGAATACTACTCAGTGTTAAAAAAGAAGAAAATTCTGTCATTTTTGACATCACAGATGAGTGAGTGAGCTTAGAGGACACTGTGCCAAGTGAATAAGCCAGCCACAGAAATGCAAATACTACAAGATCTTCCTTATGTGTGGACATTAAACTCAAGTTCACAGAAGCAGAGAGTGGCTCCTGGTTACCAGGGATGAATGGGAAAGGGGTGACTGATGACGTGGTTCAAAGCTTCAGTTACACAGGAGGAATAAGTTTTAGTGATCTATGGTGTGACACAGTGACAATTTTTAATAACGTCATTTTACATGTTTCCAAATTGCCAAGAACAGATTTTGGCTGAGAAATCTTAAGTTTGTGAAGTGATGGTTGTTTATTGTAATATCACATTATATCTCACAAATATATAAAATTATGAGTTGTCCAGATAAAAATAAAATGAAACGTAGGGGCTGGAGCGGTGGCTCAGCGGTTACAGTGCTTGCCTAGTACAGGGTTCGAATCCCAGCACCATGTACACAATGAAATAGAAGTGTCAGAGCAGGGAAAGCCACATGATAAACTAAATAAAAACTGATTTTCTCTCTCTCTTTAAAAAAATGTCATTTTAGTGATATTTATTTTCTTTTTTTTTTTTGAAGAGAGAGAGAGAGAGCAATAGTGAGAAAGAGAAAGAGAGAATCAATTTTATTTAGTTTTCCATGTGGCTTTCCTTGCTCTGAAACTTCATTGTGTGCATGGTGCTGGGTTTTGAACTGGCATCCTTGCACATGCCAGGCAAGCACTGTAACCGCTGAGTTGCTGCTTAACCCCTAAAATGACCTTATCAGCTAATTATTTCTTCCCCGCCCCCTAGTCTTGAAAGCCATTATATTAGAAATAAAGAAGTGCATCCCAAAGTAGCTTTTAAAGGTCAAATGAGCTTATAAATGGGCACTAGGGAGGGGGCAGCAGGGAGCGCAGTGGCCTGGAAGCCCGTCTCCATCTTCCTTATCTCTGGGATATTTGGTTTGCTCAACTCAGGCCATCCGTGTCCCTCCTAGCAGCATCTCAGACCACTAGACCTTCTGATTTGTAATTATCCAATATCAACTTGCTCTTTGGAAACTATTTTCAGTTGTTATGCTCACTGGTGTGATTAATTACACCTTATTAAGAGACCAATGTATAATTTCTGGAAATCTAACCTTTCTAACTCCGGGGTAGTGATTTTCAGCTCAGTCAGCCCAAGAACCATTTAACTCTGAATCACCCACAGGGATCCTCCCTAAGTAGGCAGCTCAGGATTAGAAATCTGATGAGAAAGAGAGAGAGAGAGAGAGAGAGAGGAAAGACCCAAGCTAGAAAAAAAGTTGCTTGGGAAGAGACTAGGTCCACGTGTCCACTGAGGATCTCCTGGGGTTCTAAGGGTAAGTTCACAACTGTTGATTCTCACTGATCGACTCCTTCTTTATGTCAGGAGCTAATTCAAACATTCACTCATTAACCAGACTTTAATGAGCATCTATTATGTGCCCAGTGTTGTTCTAGGTCTAAATTCTTATGTTTTGTCAATGCACAAAGTGGACTGAAATCCCTTTCCGGTGGAGCTTTTATACTAGCGGAAGGGAAGAATAACAAGAAGTCCCTTCCTACATAAGCAAATGATATAATATGTTAGAAGGTGACAAGCACTGCGGAATTAAGAATAAGCAGACAGGGAAGGGGCCAAGGAGGAGCTGGGTGTGTGTATTCAGTTTTGTAGTTATTAAACAGTATGATGTAGTCGATCGAATGCTGTCCCTGCCAAAGACATGTCCCAAGTCCGAATTTCTGGAACCTGTAAAAGTGACCACATTTGGAAAAAGGGTCCTTGCATTAAATAATATTTGAGCATCTTGGATTATCCAGGTGGGCCTTAAATCCATTGATAAGTGTCTTTAGAAAAGACAGAGGGAGTTTTGAGACACAAATAGCAAGACTAGCAAGGACGACAGCCACACACAGCCCCAAGTCAAGAAGTACCTGCAGCCACCAGAAGCCGCAAGAAGCAGGGAAGGCGTCTCCCTGCAGCATTTGAGCGAGTGCGGCTCTGCCAACACTGTGACTTAGGGCTTTTGGCCCCCTACATTGTAAAAAAAAAAAAAAATGTCTGTTGGTTTAAAATTACCCAGTTGTAGTAATCTTTCCCTGCAGTCCTAAGAATCTAATATAGGTGGTCAGAGAAGGTCTCACGGAAAAGTGATTTTTAGGGGAAAGATTTAAGGGGATGAGGAAGCCAGCTATGTGGCCCAGTCAGGAATGACACCTGACACAGAGGCCAGCATGATTGGCGCAGGAGGCGTGGGAGGGACAGAGCAGTAGTGGGAGGATGAGGGGAGGTGACCAGAGCATGCAGGGCCTCTCAGGACATAAGTGCGTGTGAATTCACCCCGCACGTGCTTCTGCGGATCGCCTGTTCCGTGGGGGATGCTGTTGTGGGTTCTTCATCTCCTTTCCTCACCAGGCCCGCACGAGGTAAGATTCATTCCCCTAACTTCATGGATGGAAAACGGCATGTTTTCCATGCATAGAGAGTGGTCAAGCTGAGCCCTGGGATAAGTCCCTCTGCCCTAAAGCCCATACTCTCTCCATCTCATCGCACAACCTCGCAACCTGTACTGTGTAATGACCAGGGCAATAGTGACATGTAACAGTGGTACACCCCCTACTTCCAGCCATCATGAGAGCAAGCACTTCCCCCAAACCCCATGGAGGGAGCTGTTACAATGCTCCCCACTCTGCAGATGAAGAATTCAAGACTTAAAGAGGTGGGGGGACCCAAGCAGCTCTGAACCAAAGCAGCTGGCCCTGGAGTGTGCATAATCTTGACCAATGACTCCTCATTTATTTAGTGTATTTGATGAACCCTGTCATAGGCAGAACAATTGCCTCCAGAAAGTGTTCAAATCCTAATCCAGGAACCTGTGACTGTGCTATTTTATACGACAAAAAGGATTTTGCATATGTGATTACATTAAGACCTGGGAATATCCCATTGAAGCCCAACTGATTGCATGAATCTCTCAAAGTAAAGTCTTCCGGGATGTGGAACAGATGTTGCAGCGGAAGGAGGGACAGAGATGCCACGTGTGAAGGGCTCAACCCTCAAGTTCCTAGCTTGAGAATGGACGAAGGGCATGCTCTAGCACAGTGGGCAGCCTCCTGCAGCAGGGAAGGCAGGAAAATGAGTTTTCCCCAGAAGTCCCAGAGGAAGCCAACCCTGCTGACGTTGTGGAATCAGCCCAGTGGGATTGCCAGCCTTCTGAACTACACATTTGCATTGTTTTAAGCCTCAATAGAAAATGAATATGAGAACCTACTATGTGGCAGCACTGCAGCAGGCACCAAGGGTGCACAAGTGGTCGACCCAGTGGGATCACCCTGGAGCTTAGGAACATGGAGGGAGAAGCAATGTGAGAGGACCAGAGCCTAGGATGTCCCTGCTCTTCATACCCCAGAGTGAAGACAGCAGCTCTGAGCCAGAGACGTCCCCAGTGAATTGGGGCCCTGCATCCCCTCTGCAGGGCTGGGCCTTGGGGAGACCCTCATGTTGCTCAGCTTTGGCTTCTTGCTCTCCACCTGCACAGGAGCACCTGTGGGGCCAGAGGACCAGATCCTCAGAGTTTGGAGTTCCAGGAGGGCCATGGAATCTCCTTAGGACAGTATTTACTTTTCCTGCCCCAACTCTTGCTCAGGGACACCAAAGGTTTACTGAGCCACAAGGTGGCCTTTCGTTTCAAGCAGTCTTGAGTTTGAATTGCAGCTCCTCACTCTTAGCTTGAACATGTCAGGGAGGCTTCTACGCCCATCTCCTCATTTTCAAAATGGGCATGTGGACACACACCTTACAACCAAAAGAAAGACTTATATATATGTCCATATTTTTTGTGAAAAAAATCTCTGTATCTATTGTTGCTAAAGAAAGAGGTGCAGAGATGTGAGAGCACCGATTTCTCAGTGTCATTATCTGTTGCTGCACCAGACCTGAGTCTGCCTACATGTTGACTAGTTGACTAATTGACAAATATGATTATAGCTTATTAAAAATAAAAAGTCCATGTGAATGTAAAATATTGATCACTGGAGGCTCGGAAGGGTGGTGTGGAGGGTGGAAGGGGAGATTGAGTATCAGGTGTCAGACACAATCAGAATAAGTTCTGGTGTTCCACAGCACAGTGGGTGACGGTAGTTCACAACGACCTATTACACATTTTATGAAAAACTAGAAGAGAGGAGCACTTGACCTTCAAACACAGAGAAATGATAAAGAGGTGGAAAAGCTAATTGTTCTGATTTGATCAGTCCACGCTGGCTGCACGTTTTGAAATGTCGTGTTTCCTCATTAATACATATAAAAAATCAACTAAATTTTAAAATGTTACTATGGCTTAAATCACTTTTAGATTTTCAGATTACTCAACTGAAACATTCCCAGGAGATTTGCTAAGCCTGTGAGTACTTAAATATTCTCTTACCAGTACTTAACTTCCCATGCAGTTAGATTCAAGTCTTTGCACTATAAATCCGTTCTTTTTCCTCTTCTTTGGTTTCAGGGGAGAAGAAGACTTATTGGTCCCCAATCTTTGCGTAGTTCAACCTGTTAGATGTGAGATGATCTCATCAGGGTTAAACTTGGTTCCTCACCATCCAGTTTATAGGACCTACTTGCCCATCGTTAGCTGTGAGGGCCAGGATTTCACCACTTTGCAGAACTCCTGGTGACCTGCTTTCCCATGGCTGCCTGCAGCAGACTGAGATGCCAAGGACAGCGGTGAGCAGCCTCCACTGCCAGAGGGGATCAGGTGACACGTGTCTGGCTGCCTCCCCTCTTGGCCACGCTGAGCCGCTCGTCCTCTTACCTTCACTCACCTCCACTCCACATGGCCTGTGAGTTTGCACAGTTCTACCAGAAGCAAAGGGGCAGGAAGACGCAGGCCTGTCTCAGCTGCAATGACTGTGACAGCCAGTTTATGTGTCAAATTATGTGGCGAGGCCACAATGCCCAATTAATTTGGTAAGCATTATTCTGGGTGTTTCTGTTAGGGTGCCTTGGGATGAGATTCATATTTAAATCAGTGGCTGATGAGTAAAGCAGATTGTCCTCCCCAGTGCAGGCAGGCCTTACCCATTCACCCGAAGGCCTGAACGGAACAGAAGGCAGACCTTCTTCAAGCAAGAGGGAACTGTAGATGAGGAACTGCGGACTCCAGCTGCAACACTGGCTCCTTGCTGGCCCGCCGGTCTGCTACCCATCCTGCAGAGTTGGACTTGCAGACTCTGTGATTGTGTGAACCAGTTCCTTAAATTCTCCCCATCTCACCACCCACACTCTGGCCTCCATACATGCAGTAGGCCCCCCCTTATCTATGGGCATACATTCCAAGAGCCCAGTGGGTGCTTGAAACCTCAGATAGCAGAGTAAACATAAAATACTCATACCAGAAGGGATTGCTCCTAGGGCCCTCATGGATACCCACATCTTCAGAGGCTCAATCCCTTAAATACAATGGTGTGGTATTTGCATATAACCTATGCACATCTCCACAGATGCTTGATTATTTTATTTTATTAGTTTTTTAAAGAGAGAGAGGGACAGAGAGAGAGAGAGAGAGAGAGAGAATCAATTTCAGTTAGTTTTTCATGTGGCTTTTGTTGCTCTGACACTTCATTGTGTACATGGTGCTTGGGTTTGAACCCGTGTCCTTGCACATGCCAGGCAAGTGCTGTAACCACTGAACCACCACTCCAGCCCCTCACAGATGCTTTAAATTACTTAAAATGCCTAATATAAGTTAAATGCCATGTAAATAGTTGTTATGCTGTATTGTTTAGGGAATAATGTCAAGAAAAAAAGTCTATGTATGTTCATGAAGTTATAATTTTCCCCCAAATATTTTCAATCCACTGCTGGTTGAATGCACAGGTGTGGAAACCTGGAATCCGGAGGGCTGACTGAATTATATTTTTTCATCTACACATATTTAACCCACGTTAAAGTCTCTTTTACAAATTAGACACAGCAAGAGATTAGCAATAACTCCTAAAAAACTTGTGTGAGTATGCTGTCGTAGCAGTGCCTACTTGATAAGATGAAGTGAGGTGACTGATAGGCACTGTGACGTAGCCTTAGACTCCTACAGAAAGGTTACTTGGACACAAGCTCTATGGTACTCTAACAGTTGATCTGACAACCAATATAGCTACCAAATGACAAATGAAAGGGTAGGTAGCATATACAATGTGGAAACTCTGGTCAAAGGAATGATTCACGTCCTGGTAGGATGAATCGTAATGGCGGGAGATTTCATCACACAACTCAGAACAGAATGCCACTTAGAAGCTGAGCTAGTTCTGGAATTTTCCATTGAAATACTTTCAGACCATGGTAAACCATGGGTAACTGAAAGCTCAGAGACAAAAAACTGAGTTGTAGATAAGGAGACTTACTATATTTGTGTTCCTGCAGAAAATATATGCATTCGGTTTATCTGGAGAACCCTAATAATTATAATGACCTAAACCAATTTTCTGTTTTATTTTAGCTGTGTATTGTGTCAATTTGTAATGTATATAGAAATAGGCAAAATGGTATCCCAAACCCCCACATTCCTAGCACTTAGCTTCAACAATTATTAATTCATGAGCTTTCTTTTTTATGTTATATACCTACGCACTTAACTACCGCCTTTCTTATTTTGAAGATAACCCAATATCGTATCATTTACACACATTTTAGTGTATATCTCTAGAAGCTAAAGACACCTTTACCACATTTAAAAATAAGAATTCCTTAATATCAACAAATATTTATCCATGTCCAAATTTCTACCACTTATCTCTTTGAAATTGATTATAATGTGAATTATTTTTTGAAAATTAATACAACAGTAGCATGTACTCATCGAAGAACTTTGGAAAACAATGAAAAAGCAGAGAGAGTAGAAATTAGAATCACCCACCACTGTTGGGGCCGATGCCAGCCTCTGCGGTGTCGCCGAAACGGTAGGGAAGGAGTCTTTTCAGTAGGCACAGCCTGCGCCAAGGTTCCCTCCAGTGGAGGCCTTGGGGCCTGCACAGGCTGGGCCATTGAATGCTCACGGCCTGAGCGCTCCACTGGTGTTTACATTTTGGAGTGTAGCATTTCCAGATTCTTATGGACACATACATAATTTTTGCATGATTACTTTCATACCATACAATCTGTTTTGTAAGCAGCTTTTCTCACTTAGTAGTGGACCATCAACAATTTTCCATGTTGTGAAATTTGCTTCCAATGCGTGACTTTCTGTGGCTGCATGGGGATATATTGAATGGTCAGAGGATAACAGGCTTAAGCCATGGCCAATAGGTTTAGACCTATTCCCGGGGGAGTGTGATGCCTATCTCTGGTAGATAAAATGCCGGCAAGAACGTTGGGTCCTTCTTGGTAGGAGCATTCAAACAGGCAGGGAAATTTCTGCATATGCACTGCGTGATCATGAAGCGTTAAATTGGTTCCACATGTTGGTTTGGAAAGATGTGGAGGTATGATTCTATTTAGTGCGCTTCATGCCTTGAGGGGCTGATGCAGGGGGCGACTGTCCCCCAACATGTTTAGAATCTTAGCTCTTCCATAGTAAACAAGAACTTTCAGTGGAAAGAAGAGAGGCAAGAAAGAAAAAAAAAAAGGAACATACTTAATAGGGCTGTTATACCAAAGTTACATAACCAGGAGATCTGGGGTTTGGGAGACCAACCTGGGCTGCTGCGAGGCACAGAAGGCCCCTGGGGTGGGGGTCCTCTTGGGCTGACACTGTGGGGAGGAAATGCACCAGCACAGTCGGTCCTGGATGCAAAAACCACCTAATTGCCTTGTTGGAAACGTCATCACAGACACTGGGAGCTGGCTAATGGATTCTCGGAAAATTGCCAGCTCATAATCTCCATCTCTTGAGAACTAGGATAAACACTGAGGTCAATTGCAAAGCATCCATTTGCCCAAACCCACAGTCCACAGTCAGCCAAAGCCTGAGCCAGTGTTTTCCATGCCAGCTCTTATCATCTTTACTGAGTCCACAAAACTAAATGACTCAGTTTAATGGAGTCACTGGGACAGGGTGAGGTCAAAGGGCAAATGTAAACAGGAATTCCTAACCCCAGGGGTCACTCTAAAGCATCCTGGAATTTTGGTGCCTTGAAATCCCTGGTAAGGAGAGACCACTCACATGCAAATCGTCAGGACTGCATAGGACAGCCTAAAGAAGGACTAAAGCAGGGCAGGCTGGGGAAGCAGCTCAGTGGCAGTGTTTGCCTAACATGCCTGAGGCCCTGGGTTCCATCCCCAGCACCCCAAAAACAAACAACAACAAAAGGGGGGATTGCTCTGTTTTGCATTAATCTACAGATTAAAGTTTGACAAATGTTAAGAAGCCCACATCCCTGGGCCTTGATTGAGGGCTCTTCTCAGGATGAGAGGAGGTCAGAGCACTAGATGCTCCTCAGAGCCACTGGCAGGCTGAACATGAGCAGGTAGGTGCTCTTGAATCCCAAACCCCTACGGAGCCATCATCTCTCGTGGGATGAGAACTGTGTTCTCTTCTAAACCGTCACTCAGTTCTTGCATCGGAAATGCTATTGGACAGCATATGAGTTCCCTGGGATTGCTGTGACAAAATACCACAACCCGGGTGGCATAAAATACCAGAAATTTCTCAAGGTTCCAAAGGTTTGAAACCAAGGTGTTGGCAGGGCTGCGCTCCCTCCAAACACTCAGGGAAGGTCCTTTTGTACCTCTTCAGTGGCTTCATTGAGGTGTCTGTTGGCCGGTGGCTACCTGCCTCTAATCTCTTTCTCCACCTCCACATGGCCACCTTCCCCCTGGGTCTGCGTCCAGAGTTCTGTCTTACTGTGGGACACCAGTTGTAGTGGAGTAGGACCCACCCCGATGACCTCATCTCAACTTTGCAGATGACACCTGCAGAGACCCTATTTCCACATGAGGTCATATTCACAAGTATGAAGGTTAGGACTTCCTGTCTTTTGAGAGGACACAATGCAACCCATAATAGTTGAAAAGTCAAAATCACAGATCCAAATATCACCAATGCTTTATGATCCTGAGCTATCACTTAAGATCCCTGGGCCATAGGTCCCCTCATTGGTCTGTACAGGCACCCTCATGGCCTGCAGATTCAGAGCTGTTTGAACAAGAGGCTGAGTTCTTCCAGATCAGCCAGGGAGCATAGACCCACGGTGGAAAGAGGCTGCCAGGATGGGAGCAGCAACACAACACCAAGAGGTGACACCAGGACAGTGTGAGGGGGTCTGTGCGGGAGGTTTCCGTCTGGCAGACCGGGTATGCCAAGTTGAGAATGAAGGGCACCAGGACCCCTCTGTGGTCCCTGGCAAGCACTTCGGTGATGCCAGCAGCCAGGCCATAAGCTAAAGAGCAACCAGCCAGATTGCCATGTGCCTTCTCCCTGGTCCCAAGGCTGCCAAGTCCTGGGACAGCATTCAGGAACACCAGTCCCAAGGACCCTTAAGCCCTTTGGCTTCCAAAGCTCGTCATGAAGCTGGCACTAGCAGGTGAGACCCCCCAGTGTACTCAGTCCAGGCTAAATATGCCCCACCTAGCTCCTGCTGAAGCCTAGGGACAGGCAGGGTGCCTGTGCACCAAGTCAGTAAGTGGGTGAGTGGTTTCAGCTCTGAGTGAGACTGAGGGGACTTGACATGTTATTGAATCAAGGGCCGCAGAAGGTGAAGCCAAGGCCGCCACACATCCCAGGAATGCGGATGTAACGCTCTCAGTGTGTATCTGAGGCTGACAGGGTTTGACAGTCCCCATCTGGGAACAATAACAGTGAAACTGCAGGCCGGGCCCTGCAGTGAGCAGCTCTCCTCCCTCCCTGTCTTCTAGGCGCTGTGCACCCCTGTGAGCCGCAGTGGAGGGAAGCCAGTGTCCTGCCCCTCAGCAGTCCTGAGCTGCACGCAGGAGGCTGGGAGGAGGCAGGGCCCACGCAGGAGGCCTGGAGGAGGTAGGGCTGAGGCCAGCCTTCCTGAATGCTTGCCATTCCGGGAGCAGCGGGCTGAAGACAGTCCATTTCCCTCCCTGGGAGACCGCAGTGGAATGCCACGGGAAGGCAATTTGGGATGCCAGCTGATCACCCAGCCGGCTGCTGAGTCTCCTAGCATCAGGTGGCAGGGAGACCAGGGGTGGCTGTATGTTTGCGTCATGTTTAATTTACCTTTAATACCTCGGCTTTCTTTGTGTGCATGGGGGAGTTTGCTTTCTTCTGTGAAGTTCAAAGCACCATTCACAGACTACCTCTGCTAATCCTCACTCTGATCTGAACTCTGTCGTGTAACTAAACTGATTACAAGAATTTGGTGAATTGGGGTGTGGCGCGCCCCTTGGACAGATTTCCACATATTTTGCTTGGGCCCAGGGGATGAGGTGGGGGTGGTTTAAGGTACAGAGCAAGAGCAGGAAGGAGCCTCAGAGGCCACATTGCACAATGAGACATTGCTGGATTTACACTTGGGACCCTGGTATTGAATGTGAGAAGATGTATGTGTGATCCCCAAATCTCTTCCCCATGCCCCAGAACATCTCTGATTACCTCCTGGGCATCTCCGTGGGCCCTTCAAACACGACCTGCCCAGAGCCACCCTCAGCCTCTCCCCTGACCTTGCTCCCTCATGCAACACTGTCCCTAGACCCCAGCTTCTGCAACCCAGCCCAGGGTTCTTGGACTCCCTCATTCCTGTCTCTTCTCTGCCCCTTTCCATAAGGACATGCTGCTCAGAGCCCCAGCCAAGCCCCCTGTCCATACTTACATTCCAAGAACCCAGAACCGTCTCCCTAATTGCTCTGAGCTTCTCTCAGGTTCCTTGCAGGCCTCGGCCAGTCAGGCCTCAGGAGGACACCAGGGGCTGCAATTCCTTTCTTTTTTCTTTTTCTTTTCTTTTCTTTCTTTCATTCATTCTTTCTTTTTTTTTTAAAGAGAGAGAGGGACAGTGAGAAAGAGAGAGAGAGAGAGAATCAATTTTATTTAGTTTTTCATGTGGCTTTCGTTACTCCAACACTATGTTGTGTATGTGGCGCTTGGGTTTGAACCGATGTCCCTGTGCATGCGAGGCAAGCACTGAAACTGCTGATCCACCGCTCTAGCACCCATGCATTGCAATTTCAAGGATGGCCCTGCGTGTAAGGGACACTGTGCAGGCTGGGGTACCACATGCCAGGCTCCTCTCAGTGCAGGTGGAGGAGCCAGATTTCGGCCAGTGGCTTCCATCTGTGGCATAAGGTTCTGACCTACCCTCCTGTGTTATCCAACACCGTGACATATCATCCAGAGGTTTAAGGCCAGAAACTGATCATCATCTTTGAACTCCTCGTGTCATCCCAAATACATCCCAAATAGTCACCAAGATCCCTGGATGCCACCTCCAGAATAACTCACGTATGCTTCCTCTTCTCTCCATCCAAATTGCCCCTGCCTCTCTTCTGCCCTCCTGGGTGAAGCAACAGACTTCTCACTGGCCTCCCTGCCTCCACACCTGACCCTTTCTTTCTTTCTTTCTTTGCTTTTTTCTTTCTTTCTTTTCTTTTTTTTTAAAGAGAGAATGACAGAGTGAGAGAGAGAATTAAAAATTTTTTTATTGTGTTTTTCACATGGCTTTCATTGCTCTGACACTTAGTTGTGTAAGTTGGGGTTTGAACCCGTGTACTTGCGCATGCTGGGCAAGTGTCATAACCATTGAGCCACCGCTCCAGCTCAGCCCCATTACCTGACCCTTACGAATTTGGTCTCTGCACTGGGGCCAGAATGATCATTCATTCTTTGATCTTATTATTTCTTTGTTATTCAAATCTGAACAACCTGTAGTTGACCTTCAGCTCTCAATTTGTAGGTCAAGGTCAAGGACCTGCCAGGGAGTCTCCGCAAACTTTTCATGAATGCAAATTTTCTATAATCTCCAGCAGACTGTGAATCAGACTGTGGCATTGTTCATGTTGGTTCTTGGGGCCACAACACCTAGTATGATGTCTTAGCAGGTTAGATGCTTGCAAATATTTGTTGGATGAGGATCCAGAGAGACAGTGTCATTTGCTAAGTCAGAGGCAGACGAGTGTGGACCAGCAGGTGACTTCTCAGACAGCAGTCCTTAAGAGAGTTTGGAAATTGCTGTGAAGCCAAAACACTCTTGGAAATGCACTGTGTTAGGTTTCCATCACTGTGACCAAAATACCTGACACGAACCACTTAGAGGAGGAAGAGTTTATTTTGGATTATGGTTTTAGAAGTTTCAGTGCATGGTTGGCCAAGTCCATTTCTCTGGGCCTGAGGTAAGGCAGCACATCACAGGCAAAAGACATGTGAGAGGAAAGCAGCTCAGATCAGGGAGGCCAGGAAGGAGAGAGAGAAAGAGAGGGAGAGATGGACGGAGGCCAGAGATAAGATTTATTCCTAAGGGCAAACTTCCAGTGACCACCTTCCCTCCAACCATGCCCCACCTGCCTTCAGTGTCCACCACTTCCCAGTAGTCCATTCAAATTATTAATCCACCAAGTGGATTAATCCAGTGATAAGGTTAAAGCCATCATGATCCAATCACTCCCCAAAGCCATACCTCTGAACATTGCTCCACTGGGGACCAAGCCTTCAACATTTGAGCCTTTGGGGGTCACTTCAGATCACCCAATCCATAACATGCACCAACATGAAACTAACTCTGGCAGAATTCCCTCTAGGGAGTGGTGTAACATGGTGGGGAGAAATCATTTGACGTTCTCTGGAAAATATTTGAATAGCAAGAGGTACTAAATATGGTGCTTTATGAAGTGCTTTTTTTGCTAGGTAGCTGTGCAAATTTGGGGCCAGATCAGAATTGTTGAACTAAAACAAAGGTTGAACTGTTCTTAATAACCTTCATTTCCCCCACTCCCTCCAATCACTCTCACTGTCTCCACAGGTAGTTCCGCCTCCTTTGTAGCTAGGTGCAGTTATGTGTCTGAGCTATCACTATTGATGTGGGACTTCTGAGCAGATTCTATAAAGGGGAGAGTGTGAATCTTCTTTTGCTCTTCCTTAGTAGACTGGGATGTGAACATGATGGCTGGAGCTCCTGGCAGCCATATTAGATCATGAGGAAACCATGAAGGATGAAAACAATGAACCAAGACAGTGGACCACAGAGCTAAAAGGAGCCTGGGTCCCTAACAAGGTTTTGCAGCCACTACAGGAACCTTCTAGACCTCTTTTGTGTGTGTGTGTGAAAGAAAAATAAACCACTTATTGAAGCTAGTATTTTCCTTTTTTGAAGAAAGAGGGACAGTGAGAGAGAGAGAAAAAGAGAGAGAGAAGCAATTTTTATTTAGTTTTTCATGTGACTTTCATTCCTCCAAGACTTCATTGTGTATGTGGTGCTGGGGTTCAAACTTGTGAACTTGCACATGCCAGGCAGTGTCATAAGCACTGAGACACTGCTCAGTGCTAGCAACTAAACACATTTCCTCATTAAGTCAGAGACCAAATGCTTAGCTTGCCCTGGGGCCCCACGTGTCTCCGTTGGGTCTGCTCCTGGCCCTTGGCCCAGGACTCTCCTTCCCCTCCAGCCTTCTGCTTCCCTTACCCCACGTAGGCACAGTCCTAGGCACCCAGTGCTTCCCATGAGCTTCCTGTGGCCAACGCTCTCCATCTTGGCAAGGTACACCCCGTCCTGCCCGACAGTGATCAGTACAGCAAGCCCCTGCAGATGCAGAGACTTTCTCAGAAGTTTGGATCCTTTTGTTTGTCATGAAACCTGTTTCCTGGAATAAATTAGTGGAATATGATGGTTTTCTTGAAATCGCAGACACAAACGCCACCCTGGATGCTCAGAGCACTTTGTACCATTCTTCTAGGGACCCCGGGTAGAAGGAAGAAGTGGGGAGCAGAGGAGACACCATTCTTCCTGGGGGAAAAGGGCCACAGGTATCCAGAGGTGCAGAGGTAGAACTTTCCTCTATGACATCTGCTTCTGATGCCTCCACCCTATTTCCCATCAAGTGACCTAATCCCTCGTCCACCGCTGTGGCTTCCTGTGGACATGTGGCCACTCTAGGAGCCGGGAATGGAGTGCTGTGGAAAGGAGACCTTCTCCAAGGGCAGGAGCTGTGAGGCTCAGAGAGTAAACAGTGCCCAAGATCACTTAGCTAGGTGGCCCAGAGAGCACTCAGTCACCGTAATTCCTGATAATCAGAGCAGCAGCTAAGAACTATACTACTACCATGCCACCCAATAACGGATTTTCCGACAAAGTCTCCTTTGTGCTTCCTACATGTCACCTCTAATCCTCGGAACAACCTCAGGGGCATTCTGGGAAGCAGGAGAGCTTCACTTCCTCCCCCTGCTCTGTCTTATTCTCCTCTGCCAGGAGGACCTAGATGGGCAACTCAGCCGATGACATTGCCAGGGGATGGTTTGGGTAGGTGACCTTTGAGTATTTAAACTTGGGGACAAGTGAAACTTTAAACAACAGGTGCACTGATAAAAAGCTGGTGCTTCATTTTTACAACAGAATTCTGTTTGAAATGCACAAGAGGGGACGAGTGTGTGTGAAGCTTGACTGCGGTGGGCCTTGGTGACTCATTTACAAAACCTATTATCAGCTATCAGCTTCCTGCTTCATCTTCCTTGAAAATGTTGGGTTTTGAGACAAGTATTATTAAAATCTGAATATCTCTGTATTTATGACTATGACATATAATCTGATGCTCCGAGGTGCAGGGCTTCAGGAGATTGATACTGCCTGTGATTCCTCTGCAGGTGAAGGCTCAGGGGCTGTGCAAATGGATCTGGGCTGGACCAACGGGGCCATGGCTGGCAGGGTGGCCAGAGGCCAGCCATGCTTCACTAGAAGGCATTCTGGAACCCCGCTCTGTCTTCGAAAATCTCTCCTCATCCTCAGAGTGATCTCCTATCTTTGAGTGGCATCTTTTCACTTAGTACCTGCTGGGCACTTCCACCTGGATGTCCAGTGGGCATGGCGAGCTCAGTGTGTCCAAAACATAACTTTGAATCACCTCCTTGAAATGCCTCAATCCTGCTTCTCCATCTCAGTTCGTGGAAACCATCTTTCTCCATCTCAGGACCCAAACCCAGGAACTATCCTTTAGTTCTTTCAAACTCAACACTCAGACTTTCAACATCCTATGGGCTTGATTTCTACAAATTTCCCAAATTCGGCCTCTCTTCGCCACTCTCGCTGCCTCTGCTCTGGTGCAAGTCACAATCCCCTCCATGGATCGCTGCAATGACCTCTTTGGCTCCCCATAGCCACTCTTGGCCTCATTGGTCCACTTGCAACATGGTAGCTAGAATAAACTTGCTAAATAAAAGTGAGATGATGTCAATCCTCTGCTCAGAACCTTCCAGTGGTTTCTCAAACTCTCAGATGGAAGCCATGGCCCTGGTTGCAAGTGCCCTTACGATTAGCCTCCCTCCCTTTCCACTATGAAAGTCTGATAGAAGCGGGAATGGCCAAGGCAAAGGGAAAAGCTCTTTTTCTGTGTTATAACCCTGCCAAAGCAAGCTGAGAGCCACTGCCTGACTCATACTAATCTTTAATTTTGACACAGTGCCCATTGGGTGTCTTCGGGCTGTGCTCCAGCAAGTCCTCCCGCCATCTCCCAAGAGTGATTCAAGGGCTGGAGATGTGGAATCAGTAATCCAGGTGGGGCCCAAACCTTGGAGGTTCTGCACTGTGGACTAGGCAGTGACCTAGTTGCCTTTCTGGGTTTGGTTTCTGGCTGGTAAATGTTCTGTCGTTCTTGGTAATAGCCAGCGTTCAAGTATTGCTTTTCACATGCCAGAATCCCAGAGAGGCCCTAGGACATTGCAAGGGCACACACTCTTAGAGGTACAGAGGCCTTCAGCAACTTGCCCAGGATTTCAGAACTCATTGGTGGTGGCACTGGGATTAGAATCCAGTCTTCTCACTCCAGAGTTTGTGCTTAACTGAAGCTAAGGGGTGATGGGTGCTCACAGAATGATGGGAAGCCTGGAGTCCCAGGCTCCACAATAGGCACGTGCCAAGGCACACCAGAGAGCAGAGAAGCAAGAGCAATAGGAGAAGTATTTAGCAGAAGAGTCCCATCAGTGTGGACCAGCCCCAGCCGTTTCCACTCTGCTTAACTTCCAGCCAGCGAGCGGAGGTGGGTCTAGCTCAGGTCACGTGTCTCCCCTCAGACCAAATGAAGAAAAGGACTTCTACTGCCTTGTAAGCAATCACCCCCAAAACTTAGTTGCTTAAGAAAAGAGTAAACATTTATTATGTGATGGTTTCCAGGGTCAGGGATTCAGGAGCAGCTAGCTTGGCAGGGTGATTCTGGACTTGGGTCTCCCATGAGTTGGCAAACTGTCACCTGGGGTTGCCATCATCTGCAGTGTTGACTGGGGTCCCTCACACATTTCTCATCACGCCTTGCTTCAAATCTGCTGGCTGGAGGCCTCAGTTCCTTGGCATTCAGCCCTCTCCAGGGAGCTTCTTGAGACCCTCACGACATGAAGCCAGCTCCTCAGGGCAAGTGATCCGAAAAAAAGAACGTGGACACTGCTAGGACATATGCCACTGTTTCTATAGTTTCATCCTGGTTATGCAGGTCACATCTATTTGGTGAGGATGGAGGGTTAAAAAGTATATCAATGCTAGAAGGTTTTATTAGTGGCATCTTAGAAACCAGTTAACCCATTTCTCAAAAGAAACCAGTGCATGGTTAGAAAGAGGAAAAAGATACTAAACTACACCAAAGCAAAAAAACACGTGCTTGAAGAAAACACTGGTTTTCTACATGTAAAATGAGAAAAGAGTAGTATCTACTTCACAGGGTTGTTCAGAGAATTAAAACTTGACTGGACCCTTGGTACATCATAGGCAATACACAGATTTTAGTTGTGGTTGTTACAGTTATCAATTTGTGAGTTTCCTTCTGGACTCAAAATCCACCCAGTTGAGTTCCATCTGTGCTTTGCCCTGATTGGCATTTGTGATTCACCTCTCCCTGACTTCCGATCACTCAGCACTCAACACCTCCAGCTCCCACCCCGCTTCCTCCTACCTGCCCCATTCCCTTCCTCTTCTTCTTACACCACGTGAGCTACCCATGTTGTCTTTTCTCTCTTTCTTTGTCTTCGTGTGACTCCTCATCTCCCCTTCATCATTTCTTCCTGTGACTGGCTTAAATAGTCACCTGGGAATTCTATCTGTGCCCAGATGTTAATAATTTTTTTTTTTATAAAAAGAGAGGGACAGTGAGAGAGAGAGAGAGAGATGGAGAGGAATCAATTTTTATTTAGTTTTTCATGTGACTTTCATTGTATACATGGTGTTGGGGTTCAAACCCACATCCTTGCGCAAGCTAGGCAAGCACTATAACTGCCGAGCCACTACTTCAGTCCCAGATGTTAATAATTTTTAAAAGGAGGATTCCCTAAAATTTTTCCTGCCATTCTAGGTGGACATAGAAGCTGGGCTCAACCATTCAAAGCATAATAATTGTTAGTAAAATCTTTACCATTAAAGCATCACTTTCAGGGCTGGAGTGGTGGCTCAGCGGTTTCAGCGCTTGCCTGGCAAGCATGAGGACCCGGGTTCAAACCCCAGCACCACGTACACAGCTAAGTGTTGGAGCAACGAAGGCCATGTGAAAAACTAAATAAAACTGTTTCTCTCTTCTGACTGTCCCTCTCTCTCCAAAAAAAAAAAAATCACTTTATAATCCACAAAATAATCTTATCTTTCTCAAGTGGCAAAACCCTGTCCAGTAACGGAGTAAAATCAGCTTAAATTCTGAAGTCCTGCTGAATTCTTAGAAGTGCACCCCATGGGGCTGGCTGGTCTAATTCTTATGGAACTTGTCCTCCCCTAGATCCAAAAATCTTGCGTGCCCCACTTTAAGAATCAGTTGCTTGCAAGATGGGCAGTACAGGGACTGGAGCAGTGGCTCAGCAGTTAACGGTGCTTGCCTGGCATGTTCGAGGATATGGGTTTAAACCCCAGCACCACATACACAATGAAGTGTCCGAGCAATGAAAGCCACATGAAAAGACTAAATAAAATTGATTCTCCCTTTCTCTCTCTCTCTCTTTCTCTCTTTAAAAGCAAAAACAAAAACAAAAAAGGCAGTACATACTGATTCATTCTTTCAATTATTTTCAGTCAACATCTTTGAAGAATCTATGAGGACCACTTTCTGTGCTAGGTTCTGGGGACGCATCAATGAATTGGGCAGACTCCCTCTCTGTCCTCATGGAGCCTTGAGCTTGCAGGGCTATGGGATGGTTGGCAAGAAGTGAAAGAAACACTAAAAGAAGAATTACCCAAATATTTCATTCTGTGGTTTAATTCTGATTGTAGCCGAGGGAAGTGGACAGGTGATAAGGGAGTGTATTATAGAGTATCTGACCTGCTCACCCTGCCCGCTGGCCCCAACTTGCCCTGGACCCGGCCAGGGCTGACCCCTGCACACTCTTTCCCACACTTCCAGGCCAGCACACTTCCTGCTTGGTTCAGCCAATGGGAGGCACCTCCAGGAGACTGGAAGGCAGAGCAAAGGGAGAAAAGCCCAGATCTTTCTGACCCCTCCCTGTCTCAGATGGTGTCTTCTCCAGGGCTCCTCCATGGCCCAACTCCCACCAGGCAGGTCTGCTTTCTTACAATGTTTACTACAGCTCTGCTTATCCCTCCCTGTCTTCGTGTCCCCTGCCTTGGAATAGTGGCAATTCTTCACCTCCTGTTTGGCCTCTGAGCTCTTCTATCACCTGTGGGATACATTCCCTCGAGTAAGTTCCTATTTTATATACAGAGTGGTTTGTTTTCCTAGTTGGGACTCAGACTGATGTAATTACCCTTTGTATTTTTAAACCCCAGCAGCACCTTTCCAGTAATGCCTGTGTCTGTCACGGAGCTGGGCTGTGACCTTCTCATAGACGGTGCCTGGCTGTGCCCTGTTTTAGGTCACTGCAAAAGTATGCAGGCCAGGGCTATAGGCAGGGATGGCTGGCAGCACCGAACAGAAGGAACTCAGGTGGGACAGGCACAGGGAGAGCTCTGTGAATGTCTCACCTTTACCCATTCTGAGCCCATTTCCTTTCGAAACCCACCCAGCGCCTCCAGAGTTCCACCCATTACCCGAACCCATGAAATCATCCCATGCATACTCCAGGTTCCCTGGCTCCCTGGTGAATGCACCATGTATTATTTGTCTACCACAATTTATATCTCCCACCCTGAAAGTATCATGGCTTCTGTTAGTGTCCTCTGGGGTTAGGGGACAAAGGTAGACTGTTATTTCAGCAGAGCAGATGGTTTCCAAGTCCAAGAGATCAGCAGGCAGAGTGGTCAGAAAGCAAACTGGGACCGAGATTGAGGGACAGGAAGGGATGACAGTCCAAGATCTCCAGCATCGATTCTCTCCATCTCTGAGCCGCCAGCCCTCCGTCAATCGCCCATTGCACCAAGGAGCGGCACGGTGGATTTCCATCCAGTGTGCTCCCTTGGTCTGGAATTGCTGCTGGAGCCCAAGGGAGGATAAGGACCAGCCAGTATTTTCTGCCAGATACAAATGTTTCTCTCATTTATCCCTCTGCATAGAAAGTCTGACCTTCTCAGAAATGGCAGCCAGAAAAATCTGCACTCCCCGTAATCCCACAGTTTCCCACTAATCAGATGTCTAGACAAGAATAGTCTCTGCCTCCTTTCCTGTTCGCAAATCTGCCTTGACAAGTCATATCCTCTGACAATACCATTAAAACGTTCTTTATTTGCTCTGTGAGCCTTCTGAGACTTGGTTGCTGGAAATGCTATCAGTTCCTGGATCAACTCAATTCTCTTAAAATCACGCTTTGATATTCCTCTCCTTAAATTTCATTCTCTGGAGAGGAGCTCTGTTAACAAGGCAATTAGCATTGCTTTGACTATAAGTAGAGTACTGTGGGATTTGAGGCCAGATGGCCCTGCGAGCCAAACTTGAGTCAGGGTTATGGTGACTTTGGACAGAAAGCTGTTCTCTCTATAGCTTCAGCTGTTTAGACAATACAATGAGCTCCTTTAATTTGGTGAGGAAGATGGTGTGAGAGAAGTTTGAATTTCCATCTGTCCATTAGAGATCTGGAGAAACTACTGTTTGATTTCTCGCCTTTGCTAGGCTAAGGCTATTTACCAAGGGTTGCAAAATCATATCACAAGGGGCTGGAGCGGTGGCTTGGTGGTTGTGATACTTGCCAGGCAAGGATGTGAGTTCAAACCCCAGCACCACATACTGACACAACGCACAACAGAGAGTCAGAGCAACGAAAGCCACATGAAAAACTAAATAAAATTGATTCTCTCTCACTGTCTCTCTGTCTTAAAAAAAACAAACTTACATCACAAAACTTAAAGATCTAGCATATATGTATATATGTATGTATTTAGCATATATGTATGTATGTTTTAATCAGCAGTAGAATAATGGAAATTGAGAGCTGCTAGAGAATGAGCACCCTGGCTTCTTGTTTGAGGGGCTGGGAATCCAGACACTGGTTAGATAGACCTCACCCACCTTCATCTCTCTCCAAGCTCCACCCAACCTACTCTCAAGCAGCATCATCAGGAGCTGGACCCAGCAATCACAGGCCCATGGACGGCATGGCTCTCATGGTGGAAGATGGCTGCAGTAACTCCCCTCCACATTCAAAAAAGAGTGTATTCTGTACAAGTTGTATATGCATATGGTACAGTAGTCCCACTCCATGTGAGGTTTGCTTTCCACAGTTTCAGTTACCCATTATTAAGTGCCACCTGGAAAGATTAAATGGAAAATTCCAGAAATAAACAAGTCAGAAGTTTCAAATAATTTTTAAACTAATATGTTGTTGGGGCTGGAGCAGGGGCTCAGTGGTATTGCACTTGTCTGGCATGCATGAGGACCTGGGTTCAAACCCAGCACCACATATACAACTAAATGTTGGAGCAAGGAAAACCAGATGAAAACAGCATATTAATGTTGTTTAACATGTTCTATTTTATCATTAGTTAAAAGTGTTCCATTTTATTATCAGTTATTTTTGTTGAACTCTTACTATGTCTAATTCATAAATTAAATTTTATAATAGGTGTGTATATATAGGAAGAAAGCATAGTAAATACAGGGTTCATTATTTTGGACATCCACTGGTTATGTTGAAAAGCATCTCCCACATATAAGGGAGGACTATTGTACATATAATAATCTGGTCTACACTGAAAAGATTTATTGTAAATAAAAAAATTAACAATGAAAATATCACTTCTTGTTAATCCCTTTAGACCCCACGCATTCTTCTTGGCAGCCTTACCTGTGGGTGGGGAGTGATTCATTTGTCCAGGATCCTGTTGAAGAGTGGTGAGGGTGTTTTGCCCCTTACGGGGGCTGCTTTGGCCCCTTCATGAGGCTCTTCATGAGAAAGTTGAGGAGATCCTCATCTCCTAAAATGACCAGGCTAAAATAAGTGACTCAACAGAGTCCTGCAGCAGGCTCTGCCCCAGACATGGGCCCTGAAGTCCACGAGAGAGGAATTCAGGATGCACAGAAGTTACCAACTTTACAGAGGCATTCAAATGATCTTCTGGCTATTTTTAGAACTTCCCAAGAAGATACATTTTGGATGAGTAGATTATAAACAGATCTATAGTCTGCACATGTGCTTGCATGTCAAACTAGTTTTTTTTCTGATCTTTGAGTACCCAGAGAGCAAGATGTCATGCCACACGAAGCCATTTATTTATCTTACTTTGTTTTTTTTTTGTTTTTGTTTTTTAAAGAGAGAAGGATAGTGACAAAGAGAGAGAGAGAATCAATTTTATTTAGTTTTTCATATGACTTTCGTAGCTCCAACATTTGGTTGTGTATGTGGTGCTAGGGTTTAAACTTGCGTCCTTGGTCATGTCAGGCAAGCACTGTAACCACTGAGCCACCGCTCCAGCCCCTTATCTTACTTTCTGATATAACTTTTTTTTTTAATTGGTCTAAAAAAAAAGTCATTTAATTTTAGCATTTCAATGATGATAGCTTGGAAAATAGTCTCCCTCCACACCCAATGGGCTTAGAACCATTGTAATCTCAGGTATAAACAACAATGACATGTTAGAATATTGTCCAAAATTCAATAATGTCACCAAGGAAAAGCTGTCTCGATTCCATGCTAGAATGGGAAATGCCTTTGCTAAGCCTTTAGGCGTATTTTGTATGTTGGTAAATTTGTTTGAAATACTCAAAAGGTATCTGGGAGGCAGCTCTGTGATCATCACGGTCAAGGCTTTTGGCCAGGAAGTTCTGCATTTGCACTGCAGCTGGTTGTCCCCAACACTGTAGGAGTGGGCCTGGGCTGCATGCCCGCCATCAGCCTCAGCAAACTCAGCTTTGAAATGGGGAGAAGGTCCAGGGTAAGTAAGGTCCCAGTGAGAGAAGCAGAGCTACTGTGAGCAGCCCCTGCCTGGAGTCCCTCACTGGAGTTCTCTCTATGGACAGATGACATGACCTGCCTGAGCTTTGTGACCTCTCTCCTCCCTCCCCATCCTGTTAGCAGCTCCATGCAGGAGCCCCAATCAAGAGGAACCCACAAAACATACGAATTATTTATTTCTGGAATTTTCCATTTAATCCTTTCCAGCCTACACGTGACCCTGGGCAACGGCAGGCTCTCAGCGCCTGTAGATCAGCTCCCTTCGGCGCACATGGCTGAGGGAGAAGACTGGCTGCATTCCTTGTTTCTCTTTCCCTTTTAATTTTGTCTCAGTAGAATGGGAACGAGGGAGGGAGCCAGGGCCCCCAACCTCACAAAAGGCCAGTGTCTGTGGGCTTGGCGATGTCTGGGAGGCCCATTAGGCTGAAGGGGGTCCTGCCAAGTTTTCATATGGTTTTCGGATCACCCGGCTTGTTTTGACTCCTGTGAGCTTTCTCGCCACAATCCTTCTGGCAGGAAGGAAGCAGAGGCCTTCTGAAGCAGAGACTGCAACTGCAGAGGTAACAGAGGGACAGAGAAGAAAACGCCTGCAAGGCTGTGCAGGATCCCCCAAAACTGTCCCCTCCAGTTGCAGCCTTCTTGCACCCCTTCCAAGGCTCCCAGCCTCCCGCATGTGCTGGCCTCTGAAGGACTCAGTCACGTCTGTTCTTCCTTCCCAAAGGACAGGCGGGAGAATTTGGCAGACAAACAAAAGCCATTAACAGCGTCTGGTCTGGCGCAGGCGGCAGCATTGGGGGCAGTCCTGGTGGGACCATGTGGGTTGATCCCTTCAACAGCAACTGCACCTCAGGCTACCGCACCTCAAGCCATTTCCAATTTGGGCAACTGGTTTCTAGAAATAAAGATGGGTCAAGAAGTCCAGGCTCTTTCTAGGTGCTGCGTGAATAGAGTCAACTCTAGATGGAGCTTGAGGGTACTTTGCAACAACAAGGATAATAATAATAATAATAATAAATTAATTTAATGAATTTTTCTTGAGCTTCTGCTTTGTGCCCAGAACTTTACTAGTTCCAAATAAAACAAATAATCCCAGCTAAGGCTTATTAGGTTGGCACTGGTGTGAAGCACTCTTGGAGTATTATATTAATTCATTTGCTTATGTGGTTGTGAAGTAGAGATAGCAATGATTCCCATTCTTCAGATGAGAAAACTGAGCCTCGGAAAGATTGAGCAACTTGTCCAACATAACATTACTAGAATGGGAGCCACACACAAGTGGCGGGCAAGAAAATGAACCCAGGAGCCTGACAACATTGTGGACTACATGACCGCCTGCTAGAGACCACTACCAAGACTCTGCTTCGTGCCGCTGCACCTCGTCTTAGAAGATGCACAGCGGAGGTCTGTGAAATCCTGACTCTGCACACACGATGTCCTGCTGGGCTCTCAGGCCTTTGCTCTACCACCTGTACTGCTTCCGCTGCTACCAAGCAAAGGGGAGAGATTCCCAGCCCCGGAGCACATCACCTGGCTCCAGGAGAGCCTGCCACCTCCGCCCCATCTTGGAACCTCTTCTAATTACCAAGCCCTCATCTTCTTCTGAGTTTAACCTACCATTTCCACTTGGGCCACTAATGCACCCCACAAAGATTCTCTTCCCCTAAGATCTCTCTTGCAACTCTGTCTGGAGCTGGGGTTCCTGTGTGGATCTGCTATTGGGGGCGAGGAAGGATGCCATGAGGTTCAGGCAGCTCATGTCGTCTGTCCATGGAGATAGCACCAATGAGTGGGCTCCAGGGTGTGCATATGGTGGGAAATGGAGGCAGGAAATGTTTTCAGGCCGTGAGACTAACTTCAAAGAAGGAGGAGAGCATGATCTCTGTTGCCCTCATTGTCCACCCTGGGCACTGCATCCTTACCATAATCTGGTTGGGACCAACAACTCCTTAGTCTCAGTTTCAAAACTTGCCCTCTGACCAACTCCTCCCATTTTCCCTGCTCACCTTCTCTAGCAGCTCAGTGCAACATCTTCGGTCCCAGGGGGAAGAACACCCAACAAGATCGCTGCCCCCACCTGCCTCCTGCCTCACTTCCTTCTGTCCCTGCTATGTCTAGAATTACTCACTTGCAAAGACCTGTTTGCCACCTCTTTCTCTCCCCACCTGCTCTTTCTTGGACTTTCCTAGCAGAGCACGAATTCATTATACCTTAATTTGTGCCTGTCTGTCTGCTGCTGAACAAGATTGGAGAGAAACACACAGCCTTGCTGGCTAGTGTCATTCTGTGTTGTTGACCACTGATCTCAAATGGGTCCTGAGTCTGCCTAAGAATCCTAGAATCCATCCCTAACCCATCCTTCCTGGTCCTCTCTCAGCTGCTGACCCTGTTTTCCATGTCACTGAGACAAGAAGCGCTTGGATGGGAACGTCCATTCACTTGCACCGTGCCCACCCTCCTGCCTGCCTTGGTGTCCCTACACTGCTGTCCTCCTGTTCCCTGGGAGGGACAATACAAACTTACACTTTCTCTATTTTCTTGGCCAGAACTTTGGTACAATCCTCACTGCAGTGGAAACTGGGAAATGAGAAACCAGCTCTTTTCTTCTGCATCAGAAGCAGCAATGGCCAGGAAGCTGGGATTGGCTGATGGATTAGACAGCAGCGGTGTCTGCCATAAAAAGCCTAATTCAATCGTGGCAGTGAGATAGTTTCCTGTATTTTATGTTTTCCTGGATGTTCCCTCCTTCATCAAAATATGAGGCCCCCTTGGTACTGTTGTCCTAGGTGAAGGCTGGGGGCAGGGGTGCATTTTCAGCCTAAGAGGAAAAATATGGCAATTGCTAGCCTTTTGACTCTCTCCCTCCAGCTCATAATGTCAATCGACACGATCACTTTATTAAAAGGATCAGATTCAACCCCACAAACTAAA
The DNA here is from genome assembly GCA_004027875.1 of Aplodontia rufa. Taxonomy (NCBI): domain Eukaryota; kingdom Metazoa; phylum Chordata; class Mammalia; order Rodentia; family Aplodontiidae; genus Aplodontia; species Aplodontia rufa. The sequence goes on from PVKS010001960.1 coordinate 53,907, forward strand.
CACAGGGGTGTGGTTTCTGTCTTTAGGATTTATAGATATTTTCTCTACATTCTCTCAACTACTCAGTTATGTCAGGAATTGAGATGAGTTTATAAAAAAGACATAAGGAAATCATACACTAAACAGGATAAAAGAACAAAGGCTTAGCAATAAAAGTATGGAATAGTTTCTCCGGAGTATTCAAGATAAGGAATATGTATTCAGTTGAGCCTGAGTCTTAGCTGTGAGTTTCCTGGGAAATGTAATGAATATGTGGGTGGCATTAAAGAGAGAAGTATGTCTGATCATCCCATTCCCCTGCTTCCAAAAATAATCAGATTTTGAAATCTATGTCTTGGTCAGCTCCTTCCTGTCACGTCACCCTGCAGGAAGCCTCATAGTGATGTCTTCTTTGACCACTGTCATAGTGAAGTCAGATGCCTGTGGAGGCTCCTCATTGGACACTGGAGCTTAGAGGGGACCCATGGGGGTGTGAAGAGCCATTTTGAACAATGGGGACTGTTCACCAAGTGTAAAGCACTGGGAGAAGCAACCACCAGGCTCCAGGGACACTGCAGACATAGCCACAGATGCTAAGTCACACAAGGTGGATGGACAGAAAACCCTGCCAGTGAGATAAAGAGTCCTGTCTCAAGGGAAGACTCCAAAGTCCTGCTTAGCTGGACAAAAGGTCTTGTAAGAAAGACACTAGAGAATGCTTTTTAAAATTTTGTTTTTTTTGTATAGTAAGAAAGGATCGAAGGGATTGAAGTCATGAAGTCTGAAAGAAGCAGTTTGGGTTACTCTATGGCTACACCTGTTGCTCAGACAGGCCACCCTTCGATGGCCGCCTCAGGCTAATGGGTGTGCTGCCAGCCCTCTGCTCAACGACACACCCCACACTCCACAGCAGAGGTACCTTTGGTAGTGGCTGAATTTTTTTTTTTTTTTTTTTGCCTCTAGGGAGTATCCTGACTAATTTGAAAAGAGAGTGTCTGTATTTACCCTCCCTAGAAACCTGCTTATCCATGTGGTCAAATGAAAATGTCTCCATTCCTCCACCCCTCAGTGAGACAGGTGCTAGAGGCACCCCAAGTTAGTACTTAGCATGGGAGGATGACACTTTGGCCAGCACCGTCTCCAAAAATGACCTGAGGACTGTAGGCGTTAAGTGTGGGTGGTAGACAGTGAAGCGAGGGTTCACTGCTGATTCAGCTTTTCTATAGAAATTCCGTTTCACATTCCTAAGTAATTAGACATCGGCTGTGACATTATGGCTAGCTTAATGCCATAAAGCATCAATGTGACACTAGTATCAACTGCCCCAAAGCATCCTTGTGCTCCTCACCTACCGGGCTTGCTACTGTTACCCCCTGGTCAGTAAATTGGGCACCAATGAGAAGGCAAAGTCACAGTTTTGCAGAAATTGGGGCAAGGCAGTGTATAAATTTTTACTGACTTCACCTTTCTCACTCAAATAAGTGTTTAATGAGTCCAAGAGAAAGGCGTCATCACAGGTTGGAAATTCTTCCCCACCGTCTGCCTTCTGGAGGGAGCAAAGCCGTTGCTCCTTCTGTTCATAGCACAGGCCTGGGACTCCTGCTCCCAGCCATTTCAGATGCCTGCTGCCTCCAAATGGGCTGAGCTTGCCCCAGAGAAGGAAGGCTGCCGGCCTTGTGGCTTCGCAGAGGAATCCACAGTCTGTCTATGAATGCATTTTATTTCTGCCTCTCTCTCTCTCTCTGGAAAAGCTGCCTTCAGTCTGTCTCACATCTACTCTACCTGGAGGGATGGAAATGCGTAGGCAGTGGCGCAGTCCCTGGTGTCTGCCCGGATTGTTCGGGGGCCCTGTGCATGCCAATTTTGTGCTCCTTAGCCTTTCTGTGTTCTCCCATCCTCCAGGGTTGGCTGGCTGGTAGGTTCCTATCTTGGGCTCATCCCTGTATTTAGCTGTACTACAACAGTGGCTGGTACATATGCTAAGCTCACAGTCCAAGCCATCCTGATGAACAGCTCCAAGAACTTTGTTCGTATTTATTCTGCATGGTGCTCCAGAGGTGCACTTTCTATAGAAAACAATGTGGGGCTGGAGCAGTGGCTCAGTGGTTACGGCACTTGCCTGGCATGCACGAGGACTCAGGTTCAAACCTGAGCACCACACCGACAATGAGATGTTGGAGCATCAAAAGCCACATGAAAAACTAAATGAAATTGATTCTCTCTCACTCACTGTCCCTTTCTCTCTCTTAAAAAAAAAAAAAGAGAGAGAAAGAAAACAGTGTAAATTAGCCCCCTGTAATCGGACAACTAGGCAGGTATGCCCGCACATTTTGTTGGTGAAGAGGTGAATGAATGACATTCTGGCTGAACATGCTTTTTCTCACTGGACCCACAAGGTTCCCCTCTTTGTTAAGTTGTCTTTTCTAACTCGCCTTTTCCTAATACAAACCTAACTCATAGTAAGCTCTCCATAAACAATGCCTGGATGGTTTCCACCTCTAGATTAATTCTCTTCCCATCATCATCTGCTTTCCATTTAGCAATGTGACTGCATCCCGGAGCTTCTGACAAGCTTCTGAACAAGATTTTGACTGTTCTTCAGGGCTGTTGGTCTTCACCCAGGTGGGTCCTTTCCTCTTATCCCATTGCTCCTTCACTCCTCTTTGATCCCACAGGTGGACTTCTGCTTCTGGAACATTACTGTGGTGTGAATATGGTTTGTACCCTCTGAAACTCATGGCAAAATCCGATTCCCAGCATAAGGGCGTTGAGAGGTGGCAGGACCCTAAAGATGAAATTGGGCAGTTAAAGGGATTAGCGCCTTTCTCCAGGGGTGCCCACTCTCTTTAGACTGGGTTATTCACAGAGAGAGCAGGTTGTTGTAAAGCAAGGCCACCCTTCTCATGCTGTCTTTTCCTCGTGGGCCAGCATGGCCTTCCAGTTTCCTACCATGCTAAGATGCAGCATAAAGTCCTCACCAAGAGCTCACCACCATGCCCTGGGCCTTCAGCCTCCAGAACATGTGCCTTCCTTCACCAATTCCCCAGTCCCTGGCATTCTGTTAACAACAGAAGACAGACTAAGGCAAAAGGGGCTAAGCTAAGTGGTTGTAGCTTCCTTGATTTCCAAGAAAAACCAAATGTCAGAAATAGTCCACAATTCAATCTATCTTTGAATAGTGGCCCATTTCTGATGTTAGCCAAGATCACAACATTTCTTCTCTTAATTCCTTGCTTCCTCGATTCCTTGGCTTCTAGTGGAGTTTGGAGTGCACCTGCCTTGCCAATGGACTCTGGAAGGTGTGGCTGGCTGCAGTGAGAGCTTTTTCCTGCATGTTGCAACCTTGGGGCTGCCATTGGGTCTGGGTGCTGGCCATCACTGCTCCCAGCTTCCAAGTCCTTCCATAATCTGGTCACATCTTATGCATTGGGTTCAAGTTCCCTCTCTGTCCCAACACAGTTCCTTCTGTTAATGCAGGCTTTTCCACCCCTCACCAAAATGCCACATCCATTCCTCTTTCAAATGCACCCTGTCATCCAAATCTCACCCACCCTTCAGAGTCCAGTTCAATTTCTATCTCCTCCAAGAAGGTTTCAATGGCCACAGCAGCATGTACTGATTTTCTTCTCCCTCCTTAAATATAATCTGACATTTTTATGGATCATAATGTATAATTCATTTCCTCTGCAGATTTTGCCTTCCTCAGTAGGCTATAAATTCCATGAGGACAAGGATCATGTCAAATTGCTCCAATGACTTTTCCATTGGCACACATACACATGATTTAAACAAAATACCTGACTGACCCTACATTATAGTTTGGAAAGCTAATATTTCTGGGGTATCTTTCCTGGGAAAAATTAATTTTATAACATTTGAAAAAGCATCAACTTTTTCAAATTTTCAGCATCACGTTGATGAGGACAGTTGAAGGTGGGTACATTTTTTTCAGGGAATAAACTTTCCACCTAAGACAGACGAATGAACCATCTACCCAAGACAGAAATAGAATCCTTTCCTCCGAATCTCAGCTGGAGCCTGTTACCTGTACATAATTGTCACATGGGCAAGGCATATGAAGCAATCAGAGGTTCTGTTGATGATTAAACACTCAAATGGAGCGGTGGCATTTGTCAACAGCCACCACTGTTCAGCAAATGTGCTCTACGCCATTGAGCACTGGCCCTATTGTGAAGCATTGTGACTGTTGTGAATGGGGCTGGCATTATGTAATAGAAGGACAGAAAGTGGAAAAGCAAAACACCAAGACATAGAAAAAGGCCATTTTTCCTTTTCTAAGCACCTTGCAGATTGTCTAGCTTATGGTAGAATTAAATTGAATTGAGACTTTTGGGGAAAACAAAGAGGTGGTTGGATTGAATGCTTAAGTTAAATTCAAGAAGTGTCACTTTCCCTTCCTCCACGTGGACTAGGCAGTCTTGGGTTAGTGGCTTTTCTAGGGAACTGGTCTTAAACTTGCTATGCTCCAACTCTGAGTTACATCAGGGTCCAGTCGATGTCCTATAGCTGTGATCCACTCAGTTCTAGGGAGGAATATGTGAGAGGTTACTTTTACCAACTGCAGCCCCTGTTGGAACACACACACACACACACACCAGGATTCCAGCTTCCTTCCCAACCTGCTGTCTTCATCCTTGCATTTCACACATTCCATTCCAAATACAAACCTCCTCCAACCTGCAAGTCTCAGAAAAGATAAAAAGGGGAGATAAAGGCTGAGGATAAAGGGCACTTTGCAGGGTGGGGGAGTCGGGGGTCGCTAGACAGTGGGGCCTATTGAGAAGTGGGCAGCAGATTCTGAATTGAGGGTCTCTGGAGCCAGACTGTCTAGGTTCAGATGCTGTCTTTCCCTCCTCCCAGCTGTGTCATCCAGAGCAAAAGGCCCAACATTTCTGGGCCTGGTCTCTGCCTCTATAAACAGGGATGACAGCAGCATTGGCCTTGTCTTAGTCATGACAATTAAATGAGTCAATCCCCAGGGAGCATTTATTCACCTGGCACATGGTCTGTGCTCAACTGGTGTCAGCACCACAGGGGAAAGTGTGCAAATCCCAAACAGGCTAGGGCAAGGCCCAGAGGAGAATGTGAACAATAGAACACCTTATCTGCCAATTCGTGCATCGACGCTGCTGTCACTCAGAATTTTAGTAGGCATCTATTTATTGAGGACCTCATACATGTGAGGCTCCTGCTAGGAGCAGAGAGTGCAGAAGTGGAAGAAATGGGCAGTGCCCGCCGTTGTGCGGTTTCGGTCCAGCTGGTGAGCTCAGTCCTGATGCTCTGAGTGCGAGTCGCCTGGCCCTGGATGCTTGGAGTGCAGCACGGTGCCTGGCCCGCAGGAAGGGCTATCGCCATTCTCCCCTGCAGGTAGGCTTCCATGGAAACCCTCGGCTCACTCCCCACTTCCATTCCACACTCAGCCACTCACCATCCTGGGCAGACCCACCCTCGGGCTCCTTGCCACGCACCCTCTCTCTGCTTCTCCTTCCCCGCAGAGAACATTACTGCCAGATCCGTGTGCTCCGTACTCCCATTTTTCCATTTCAGCTGCTCCTTTGGGTCTTGTTGAAGCATCTTTAGCAGACGTTGCCTGCCTGCTCTGTTCTCCTCACACCTTCCCCACCACCACCCTACCATTCTCTGCCCATCACCCCCCACCCCTGCCCCTGCTATTCTGGGCCAATGACCTTACTTCCTGCGACCCCAGCTGGCCATCAGCAGCATTCTCTCCAAGCTCTCCTCTTGTCAATCAACTCAAACCATCCTCTTGCCCCTGTGCAGTCAGTGGAGAGCAAGCCAAGACCAAACCTGTGCTGGAGCAACCTGAGACCTCTCACCTCCAAAGCCTGTGTTTTGTCCCTCCCTTGCCCCTCCAGCATTCACTCCCACAGTTCTAGCTTCCTTGGGCTCTCTCCACTGCCTCTTTTTTTCAATACACACACATCCATTCATTCATTCCTCCATTCACTCACGAATACCCATTAAGTGCTAACCTGTCCTATGTGCTATTTGGTATCCTAGGTTCTTGGGATAGGGCCATGAATAAAATAAAATCTGAACCTGCATGGAGATTACAGTGTGGTGTGGACGCAAGCTAGTGATGCCGCACGCTGCATGGCAAGGCTCAGCCTCTGCATCTGTAACTGCCGAGCCACCGCTCCAGCCCCCGAAGCCATGGATAATAAGGGACAATTGTACAACAAGTTTGAACTTTAAGTCAAATGGCCCTGGGCCTTTGTGCGAGCTGGTAAGCAAGAATGGAGAAAAAGAGAGAAAGATGGTGCAGAAAAGCGGCCTCTGAGGGCCGGGCCAACTCCTGATGGTGAGGGAGAAGCTGCTGAATCTCCTGCGACTACAGCACATTGTTGAGAAACTTCTGGGGCAGTTGCTGGACAGTGCAACAGCCTAGATATTGTTCTCCCCTGCGTTCCAAGGCCTGGTGTGTGCTGTAACCGGAAGGAGCCTGCCCTAAAAGCACAATGGTCCTGGTTGAGAACGCAACGCAATAGCTTGCCCAAAAGTAATCATTCCATCTCTTGCTTGGGGACAGGGAGCAGAGGAATGCCCTGGCTCTTGGCCCCACTGTGTGTTTTGCCAAATGAATACCAGAAAGTCTTTAGTGCGGTCTTGCCTCCCATCTCTTTATCCAGGCCCAGGTAATGAGGAATTTGGGAGAGTATCGAGATGCTGCCTCCCAACCACTGATCGAAGGACAGTGCAGGCTGTCATCACGAAGATGTAAAAATATTAAATTTGTGTAGTTTACTGGGCTCTTTCACATGGCGGGGCTCATTGGATATTCAACAGATTGTGTGACACAAAGTCTGTCATAATTTACTTACCATTGAACAAAATAGATCTTCCAGTTAGCATGGGGGGTCCACATTCACTACCCAAATAAATTAATTCTGTTGTTTGGTTTTAGGTCTATTAAGAATTAGCTCAGATGACACCAAAGTTTTCCTATCTCATAATACTTAAGGTTCCTGGGGTGCATAGTTTTACATTCCAGATGAATTAATAATAATTACTAATGGGCTTCACACAATGTTCCCATAGAGATGTCCCAGCATACCAGCCGTCACACTCCCGATGCTCGGAATATGTGATTCCTCTACCAGCTGTATTCTGCCATGTGCGATTTCTATCTTGGGGCCAACTTGCTTCTTTATATAGAAACCAGGGCCTTGTCAAATTGAGTACATGAGTCATTTGTGCATTTCCTAAAAACCATTACATCAATTTTTTTCTCATTTGTACCTACTTTCTTTTTTAATCAGAAGAAAATGCATTAATAATGCAAATACCTTGGTGAAAACTCCTAAACATTCGTGTCCTACTGTTTTTTTCTCTAGTGGAGATTGAACCCAGGGGTGCTTAACCACTAAGCAACATCCTCAACCCTTTCTAGATTTTATTTTGAGACGGGTTCTTGCTAAGTTACTTAGAAGCTCATTAAGTTGCTGGGGCTGGCTTTGAACTTGCCTCAGCCTCCCAAGTCACTGTGATCGTAGGCATGCACCACTAGGCCCAGCTGGTGGCCTACTATTAAATGAAAAAGTTTTGTGCAGTGATTGAATTTCCTACCTAAGAAATGATTGCAACTCCATTATCATCATCGCTAATCAGTAACTTAAACACCTCTGTAAATGTGAGGTTCAACCTCTAAATTTCATACTATGGCTGTGAGATTTTGGACACTCATGCATGGCCTGAGATAGTGGCATTAATTAAGGCTTAGAAAATTTTTGATGGTTACTGTAATTCTGAGAGCCACATAAAGCAACAAGAATTAAAATTTTGGTACAAAATGGGATTGATTGCTCATTTTCTAGATGAAGTGTGAAATGGCAGGTGGGGGGGAAGTGATATTTGTTCTTTCCCTAGATCATATGTGGATATTTATGAAAAGTTCTGATTTCCTTTTAGGTTAGATCATTCTGTTCAGGAGTTGAGGCTTTGGGGAGAGGACATTGCCTGCAAAAACAATAAGAATTCCTAAAGTGTCCTCAGATGGCCTTTTCTATATTCCTAGGGGCAGTAAGTGGGCAAATATTAGGGGTGTGCAATCTAATTAGGAATTTGAGACCAAAAGGGTTGGCTAAACATTTGGCTCAGTTGTCAGGATTTTTATGAACCTTTTCTGCTTGCGCATATCTTCTGATCACAAATTCTTGTCAAGTATCCTAAGAGTGCCTGCTCCTGTGGCCCCAAGGCCAATAATCATTTCTTTCTGCTCCTTTATCCTCTGGACAAATGATGGGTTAGTGAGAGAAGGGGCGGGTGAACGCGCTTGTACTTCTCTTCTTGCTGGACAAAAGAAGAAGATGATCCAACAGAACACCGTCGCTGTCTACTTGAAGATGATTAGACTTTTCATTTAACTAAGGGAACTCCTAAAAATGGCTTTGTTCACAATATAATAATAGCAGTTCCTGACATTTCTTAATGTTCCAAAGGCTTTGGGAAAATGACACTGAGATTTCTCCTACTCCGAATTGAAAACTCATTAGTTGTTCTAAACAATTTTGAAAACTGGAGTTTATTCTGAGATCTTGTCATCAGATTGCTTACAAGTGGGCGTTCTGTGTTGCCAGGAAAATAACTGGGGCTATTAAGACTCAAGTCATGAGAGTAGAAGAAAATCTCCGAGTTTGCTACTTGTCTATCATTACATTGAAATAGAGAAAGGGCAGAGGAAACCTTCCAGAAGAGAGACAGAAATCTGATTGAGTAGCAGAGGAATATAACTGTGCAACACTAGTTGTTCGTTCTTTCTCAGTGTGGAAGGAGGAATTGTGGCCCTTTTTTTTGCTACCATAGAAACCCACCAAGGTATGTGGAGGGGGAGGGGAGGCCTATTTGAGGCCCATCATCCCCCTCTGGTAACTTAAGATCTCACTTTTTTTCAAAGTTAAAGTTTTGCAGTCAAGAGTTGGTCTTTCTAGTGGCTAGAGGTGTGTGTGTGTGTGTGTGTGTGTCCCCTTTTATTTAATTGAGTTCCTTAACTTATACTTTGCCTTTTAAACATAGGGATTCTGGCTGTCTTTCAGTTCAGACTTGACCAAAAGGAAGGTTGGTAATTCAAAGCCAGAATCCCTGCGCACCCTCCAGGTCCCAGCATAGCTCTCTGGTGTGGAATGTGCAGGCCTGTAAGATGTCTAGCACACATTTCGCGCGGTCACAGGATGATGACCTTCTGCCGTGCTTCACTCTATCTGTCCTGTCCCTATTTGTGTACTTGAAAATCTCTTTGAAGATTTGTTTTCTCAAAATGAATTTCCTTCCCTCTTTAACTCACAGGCTATTTCCAAGCCATGGTTCCCTTTAATTTAAAAAAAAAATCTGAATGTTACAAACTTATTGCAAATTGTCCTCATCATGGATGCAGGAGACATGCTTGCAATCCATGTCTAGGCAGCTACTGTTCCTGTGTCCCTTCCCACTACTTTCCAAATGCTGTGGAAAGCAAAGCAAAAATGCACCAGGCATTTGGAAAGCCGTGAGCACACCACATGTGTCTTTCCGGAAGGAGGCCACAGGAGAGAAGACAGCTAGTGTAAGGTGCTGCACGTCATCTGGATTAGGTTGGATGATTTCATAGCAGGAATATTGTATGAGCGATTCAAAGCCTCAGAGGAGGAGCTGGACTAAAACTCTACAATATCCTTTTTTACTGGAAAAAAAGGAGAAAGAAGTAGACTTCATTTTAGAGAAGTTTTCGGTTTATAGCAAAAAATGCGAGAAAGGGAGCTGGAGCAGTGGTTCAGTGGTTGAAGCGCTTGCCTGGCATGTTCGAGGACCCAGGTTCAAACCCCAGCACCACATATACAACTAGGTGTTGGAAAAAGAAAGGCCAGATGAAAGAAATAAATAAAATTGGGGCTGGAGCAGTGGCTCAGCAGTTACCGTGCTTGCCTGGCATGTGAGAGGACACAGGTTTGAACTCCAGTGCCACATGCACAACTAAGTGTCAGAGCAATGAAAGCCATGTGAAAAACTAAATAAAACTGATTCTCTATCTTTCTCTTTCTCTTACTATCCTTCTCTCAAAGAGAGAGAAAGAGAGAAAGGGAGAGAGAATTCCCATATCCTCCCTTCCCACCCCCCCCCGACTTCTCCCATTATCAGCATCCCACAACACAATGGTATATTTGTCACCGTTGATTAATGACATGTCATTATTACCCAAAGTCTGTAGTCTGCATTAAGGTCCACTCTCAGCGTTCTACATCCCATGGGTGTGGACAAATGTATGACAGGTGTCCACCGTCGCAGTATCACTCAGAGTAACTTCACTGCCCTAAAATCCTCTGTTTTCCGCTTGTTTGTCCTTCCTTCCCCTTAACCCCAGGCAACCACTGATCTTTTTACTGTCTTTAGAGTTAAGCTTTTTCCAGAATGTAACACAGAGGAATCATCTGTATGTGGCCCTTTCAGACCAGCTTCTTTTACTTTGGTAATATAGCTTGTCTGGATGGACTCATGTCCTCAGTTGCAGGTTGTTAACCACAAGGTGAAGTAAAGAGGACGTGATGGCCTGATCTGTATAATGCCCACTGAGGGAAGGGTTGAGCTGTGGAGCTCTGCGTGAGGGTGTAGCTGATGCTAGGCCCAGTCATATCGGGGCAGTGTGGAGACGGTGACTCCAGGTGATGTGCGAGGGCTTCATCAGTGCAGATGACGGTGACCCCGTGCAAACCAGCTGATTTTAAAGACAGACATGTTGAGTACTGTAACCGGGGTGATATTCAGGCATGACTGGACATAGGGCTAAAAAAGATGCCATTTGTGTCCAGGCTCTTTCTGTCTCCCAATTTTGCCTTCTTCTGGGCTGGCTTCATTCTCAGGCACTCTCAGCCATAGGGTGGCCAAGATGGTTCCCTGGAGCTGCAAGCACACTTTCTACCAGATCAACACCCAGCAAAACTTCCAAGGAGGTACTTCATTGTCCCCAAAGTGAACAAATCCTGGTACTAGACCAGCACCCTCCGCGGGACTTGGAAACAGGGATTGCCCAGAACCCCTTCACCAACATGAACGTGGAGCAGAGAAAGTGCGTAAAGGAAAACTGGGGTGCTCTTACTAAAAGAATGGAAACGGATTCTGAACAGGTAAAGTCAATAGATGTCCCCTGTGCCAGAGTATGAAAAAACATTTGAAAAACGGGCTCACATGTTATGTGAAAGCAACGAAAATGGTCTTGAGCAGGTCCCCAAAGCAATCCACTCAAGGGCTCAGTGGTTACGGCGCTTGCCTGACATGTGCGAGGACGCAAGTTCGAACCCTAGCACCACATACACAATGAAGTATCAGAGTGATGAAAGCCACAAGAAAAACTAAATAAAGTTGATTCTCTCTTTCTGTCTCTCTCACTGTCCCTCTCTCTCTCTCTCAAAAACAAACAAACCAATCCATTCGAAAAGGACCTCTTTATAGTCTTTTTCACTGAAAACTAAATGTCTGATAGGACACAATCTTTCCTCTTCTGGACCTTTGTGCTCTTCGGGCTGCTGGAGGAGTGGGAGGAAATGGTGGATTTGTATCTAGCTTCCTTTCTCCCCATTTCTCCTGTGTTGTTGAGACTAGCAAGTTAAACAGGACATTTCCCAGACTCCCTTGCAGGTAGGGTAACGGATACACGCTAATTCCATTGGGTAAAGGGAAGATCTGCAAGGCAGAGGCAGGGAGGAAGATGGCTTTCTGCTGCTTGGTTGCTTTCTATTGCCAGGGACAGTTGCGGAGCTCTTGGGCTTTTCTGCAGCAACTTTCAGGGCACAGTCTCTAGCCTGGTGGGCTTTGGGCGGAGGCAGCCTGCAGAGTCCCTGATTATGGAAGAGCAGCACTCTGAGTGGGTCAGTCCTGCAATGCTGCTCTGGAGCCATCTCTGTAGGCTGAGAGCCCGAGACTTGTTTCCAACACCGATAGCAGGGAGTGCCCTGCTTTGTTTTCTTTTCCTTAATTTATTAAATCATGTTCTGTTTAAAAATAGAGAGGTATTTGTTTGCTGGATTCAAACAGGCAGGGTTGGCATACGTCTTAAAAGACAACAACTTAAATTCTGTTTGATCCTCGCTGAAGGCCTGGGTGCTCAGATGGCGCCCATTTGGGAGTGACTCCTGGTGAGAGGGGTGAAGGAGCAGGCAGCGCATTTGGCTATGTTCCGCTGGAAGAACGGAAGACTACATTAACCTTTTGGACTTATTCTGTCAATACGTGTGTCTCTCCTGGGAATTCATCAGGGCCTTTCTCTCCATTCACTCTTTGGGAATTATTCCGTGTCCCTTGAATTTGTTCTCGTGATGTGAGTGAGCTCTTTGCTTTATTCACTCTCTCTTTCATTTCAGTCCACAAGTATTTGCTGAGTACCTGCTGTATGTTGGCCAGCAATGTTTCCTCTATCTGCTGGCCCACCCTGCCCACCCTCCCCAGCTCCTGGCCCCTTGCTGCAATTTTGCACATCCATGTGTGTTTGTAGGTAATACATGACTTTGTGACTTCTCAGTCACTCTTTTACACATTCTCCCCGGATTGCCATCATCCAGGCTTTTAGTCCTGTAACTCCTGAATTTCTCCTATCAAAGCATTTTTTTTTTTTCTCACACCGTATTGAAACTGCTTGGTTGCTTCTGTTTCCCATTGCTAAATGTGATTGCCATGATGGCAAAGACGGTGCCTCCCCTGTTGCCCAAGGCTCATACCTCTGGCCCCGATGTTCAGTAAATATTTATTGAATTTATATTCTGGTATCCTACGGGCTTCTGGTCACTGCATTATCTCTGGATGCTCTCAGGGCAAAGGTCAGCTGTAAATATCCAAGCAGGTGATAGAAATTCCACATGCTGTTTTGTTTTTGAGGCAAAATCAGAATCTGGCAAAACATTTATATTTTTTTCCCTCCTGAAATCATCCTCATCTCTTTTACTTCCACCCGAGAGAAAGAGAGAAAAAAAGAAAAAAGAGAAGTTTAAACCTTTTTTTGTAGCAAGGTACCACGGGATACCATCTCATTGTGAATATCCTGGGTATGTTAAGTATTATTAATCCTTTTCAGATTTTTGGCTCTGACCTTTATAAGATATGTGACCTTGGAGGAGTTTTTTTTAAATCTGAAGCGTCATTGGTTTTTTTTTTAATTTGTAAAATGAAAGTATAGTGAATAAAGATGACTACACATTCTTTGACACTATTCCCATCTAAAGATGGGTTCGACATCCCCCCTCCTTCCCCTGCTTGATTGGGCTTTTCTGCAGCAATTTGCAGTGCACAGTCTCTAGCTTGACCAATAGAACATGGTAGAGTTAACGTGCCAATTTCCATACACTGGCCTTGAGAGACTGGCAGCTTCTACTTCCTGTCTTAGACTGCTCTTTCAAAGGAAGTCAGTCACCATGCTGCGAGGAGCCTGGCCCAGTCTGAGGCAGCCCAGCACTGCTGTTCAGAATGTAGCTGTGCAAGTGAAGACGCCAGTCCCTAGAGACCTAGCTATCATCTGACCATAACAACACAACAGACCCGAACCAAGAAGCATCCCGCGGAACCTGGTCAACATGTGGGACCCTGAGCCACTAAGATCTGCTACATAGCAGTGGATAACTGCAAATGGAAGGAGTGATAGGACTGTTGTGAGAGCAAAATGAGATTTTACAATACAAAAAAATCCCTTTCCTACAACCCTCCATAAATATCAATTCTCCTACCTATATCCTTCCTTTTCTTTATGAATTCTTTGGCTTTCCAAGAAGGAATAGCTCTCAGTGTCATTATCTGAGATAAGTGGGCTTTATGGTACATGTTTGGAATTTGGATAGCACCCTTTTCTTTTCTCCATATTTCTTTCCTTCCTTTCTTTTCTGTGTTCTTTAAAGTACAACCAGATCATTTAGACCTAAAATAAGAATACCAAATTCAGCCTTTGTGATGCAGACAGAAAAATCATAGGTTGGGTATAGTTTCATGGTAATGAAAACCAAGCCCCAGAAGCTAAAATGATTCAAGGCAAAATTCCTCTTGACAACTTTTGTCATGTCTGGGTGGGTGGGTAGGAGTAAGAAGCAGTTAAGCAAATACTGTAGGCTACATAATTATTTTACCATGTAAACATGATAGAATTGCAAGGTTTTTGGGGGGTAGGGTTTAAAAGTGCATGGTTACCTGTAATTATAGTCTTGCTAAGTTTGATTTTATAGACCAGCAAAACTCAAGTTTTATTTAAACCACACAGAAAGACATGATGCGTATTAGAAATATTCTTTTTCTTTCTGACTCAAATGGCTCATCTTATTTCATTCTAGTGATCTCCCTAAAAGTGAACCTTTTATTATGGTTATTGCTAAGGTTGTGTGTCTTGCTAATTAAGTTGCCTATCCTAGGTGACTTGTTACCAAAGCAATTTGAGATTATCTTTTTTTCAAAGGCATAGACAGAGGTTTATTTAGAAAGTAGACATACATTCAAGGGAAAATGTGGGCTATCTCCAGAGTGAGAAGCCTTTGGGGTAAAACAAAGGATAACAGTCAAGGGACAATATGAGCTATCTCCAGAGGGAAATAGCAATATTATCTTTTTATTTCCCCTTGAATTCCTGCAAACCTATTAGAGAGAAGCAAGTTCATCACAGTCTTAACTGGGTCAGGTTGGTAAATTATGCCAAATACCTGGTTAGTTTAACCCAGGGTAGAATGGGGTCAAATTAGATGCCTGACATGGAGGTAAGGGAATTAGTTTATTTTACTTTTACATTTAAACCTTTAATGTGGTATACAAAAAGTTATAGAATTTTTTGTCATATCCTCCAGGAGAAAAGACTCTGGGACATCTGAGATCCAGAAAAGTTGGAAGTAGAGTATGGGATGTACAGGGTAATCAGCCTGAGTGCTTGGTGATATATTTTGTATTTTGCAATCAGTTCCAGCTACAGAGGGTTGCTTAAAGGAAGAATTTGCTTTGCCATTGAAGATGCATTTCCCTGATGAGAATGTTAAGAGAAGGAGCTCAGGATTTTATGTTTAGTGCAGGACCCACATCTCCCTTGGCATCAAGCCACTTTCAATTACACTTTCGATTAACTCTGGCGGTGCCTTATTCCCAGAGTCTAAACTAAGTGCAGGCCCTTTCGGGTTTCTGCGTCCCAATAGAGTTGGTATCCACAGACATTGCTTTTGGGGTAATTTTTATTTTATTTTGCCATTTCACAGCTCCTGGAGGAGATATGATGTGTGTGAGGCGCTAGGAAGATTGTTCTATAATTACTTCTTGATTTGCCTCTGGGGGTGCAGTACACGTGCTCCACTGTGTGTGTGTGTGTGTGTGTGTGCGCGCGCGCGCGCGCAGTGAGCTTGTACTGTCAACTGCCAGAACGCGGTTGAGAGCAAAATGGGAGATACTATTTTGCCCCGAAGTCAAATGTTACATTTCAGGAGAGTGGGAATGGAAGTCTTTGTTAATTATTGCAATTGTAGCTATAATCTATGTTTTATCCAGGATGCCACCTCCGATGCACCCGTTAGTGCAATCACGCCCCAAATCTAGGAGTTCGGCAGCAGAACAGGAGGAAGCTCCAGTCCCCCAAGCACTCACATCCACAAGGTCCTGGACTGCCCTGAGCAGGTTCCTGAGAATAAGCAGTGGCAGCGATCAAGAAGTCTGTTGGAGGCTGGGAGTGGACGTGTGGGTAGGCGGACTCGGCGCCGGGAAATGCCCATTGAAGCTTGGGGCTGGCTGCACGCGCCCCAGCAGGCAGACGAGAGATCATGCGGCCGCCCGGCCCAGCAAGCTCCCCAGAGCCAGATACGCCTGCAACACCGCGGCCAGCAGCTGTCCCGTGCGGATGCCGCTGGACCCGACCCGGCTCTAGTCATTGGCAGATCTGTGGGGCCCGGGCCTGCACATCGCTCCCCTCCCGCCGGCAGCCAGGTTTCGCCGGCGCCTCACGGGTCCCGACACTGGCTCCGGGAATTCGCCGGAGCTCCGAACGCGCCTAGAGGCGCTGTGGGCGGGGTCTCCAGCAGAGCGCCCTAGGATTGGTCGCAGGGGGAGGGGGCGGGGCTGACCCTGGAGAAAACAACGCGCGCGCCGCCGGGGAGCAGTACCAGCCCCGAGCCTCAGCTCTCTCTGTGTCTGCGCCCAGTCCGCTGCCATTCTTACTTTTTAATTCTTTCTTTGCCGCGGAGCGCCGGGTCCGCGCCCACTCGCGCGCTGCGCTGACCTCTTCCCGTCCCGCAAGTCCAGTCCCACGCTTGTTGTGCGGCCCCGGCCGGAGCGGCGATGCGCCTCATCCAGAACATGTGCACCATCGCCGAGTACCCTGCCCCCGGCAGCGCCTCCGCCGCCGATTGCTGTCTAGGGGCCGCCGGCCGCCGGCTCATCAAGATCGCGGTGGTGGGGGCCAGCGGTGTGGGCAAGACCGGTGAGTCCTTGCTCTCAGGGCCTAGGGGGCGCTTAGTTCCGGGGCAGGACGTGGGAGACCCCTGCAGAGAGAGAAGAGAGAGGTGGGAGCTGCAACTGGACGGCTCTCCCTCCTCCTAATGATCCGCCCTCCTTCCGGGAGGGAATTTAGTCGTTATCGCTTCCACCCTACTGCTTCAGCAGACGAGGGTGACTGGGATCCAGATTGTCCTGATGGTTTTTGCAGCCACTGCCAGAACAACCGGGGTTAGAACTTTGGTTTTTTGCGCCTTGGGCGGTGCCTGGCATAAAGAGGGGACTTGGTGAATGTAATCCCTCCCAGAGGTCTCTAAAATTAGAGGAACATTCGCTGCTGGAAGGGTTAGGTGTGGCTGAGCTGGGTTCTGGATGGGGTGGGCCACAAGATCCAGCTGGAAGAGCCATAATTCATCAGGCATTCTACCCCTTCGTTGTGGCTGTCTGAGGTCAAGGAGGTAGAGGGTAGGAATTTCCTTTGGTGGCCCTCTGTGGCTTTCTCTGGGAGAATTGTTTTCCAGGTGGGGGTAGGGTGGAGACCCATCCAACTTCTAGGATTAACCCACATTTCTTCCTCTTTTCTGACCGGCAGCTTTGGTGGTCCGGTTCCTCACCAAGCGATTCATTGGTGACTACGAAAGAAATGCAGGTAAGGAAGTGTGTTGGGGAAGAGGCTGTCAAAAGTACTGCTGTTCCCATTTCTCAATGCCTCCCAGGCAAGTTCGTTCAGATTGACAGTCTGAGAGCATCAGGATCCTGCCACTTCCAACTCTGCCGACCTTCCATGCTTCATACCCCCATAACTGCCATCTGGCCTCATTCCATTCCAGGCCCATTCATCATTTTATCAAGTGCCTGAAAGTATTCCCCTTGGTATGTTTTAACTATAGGGACCCCAGTTGGAAGCACCCTTTGTATTCCAGGGCCTCTCCCTTTAAAACAGCCTGCAAAAGTCATAAAAAACATTGGCCAGCTCCTCCCCCACCCCTCGCCCTCTCTGCTGGCCGCTTTTCAGAGGTGACCTTTTAAAAGAAAGGCCAAAGGAGAGCAGTTGTAAACCTAAAGTTCTCCGAACAAAGAAAAATGGCTAGATGGTAGCGTTTTAGGAAGAGAGTTCCTGAATAAATGAGAGGACAAGTATTTCAATCCCTGTGATTAAGCATAGCCACTGGGAGGCTTAAGGGCTTTCTACCTATGTGCTGTTAGCAAATTGCTTAAGTCCATAGACCCTCTGAAGTACCCATGGGGGTTATTTGAAATGAACTACACAGGCCATCCCAAGATAAGGCCTGGTAGCCTTCTGCTTTGATGTAGACTTGATTATCTTTGTGTCACATTTTTATTCCATCTGATGTCAGCTGTGCGTTTTCTAACCATATTTACCTACCAAGCCATTATATCTCTTGGCTAAAATATAAACTTACAGTCAAAGTAAGCAAAGTAAATGGAGCAAGAACATGTTCTTTAAGGAAATGTTAGTGCTTGGGTTTGTAGCCCAGTGGTAGAATGCTTGCCTAGTATGTGTAAGGCCCTGAATTCTCTCCAGTAACACACACACATAACATATGCACACACACGTGTGAATATGTACGTGTGTGTATATATGTGTGTGTGTGTGTATATATATATAAATTTTTTCCCTAGATATGGAAACTTTAAAATTAGACAAATTTCCAAAATTCACAAACTCTGTCCTGGTTTTAATAATTTAATAAATTGACATACACAGGACTAAAGTTGAAGTTTGTCCTTTTAAAAAAAAAACCTAAAGCGAGTCTAGTAAAACTATATCTTTTTGTGCATTGGTGTAGGCTACACGTTTTTTTTTTTCTTAATGTCAAACAAGAAGCCAACCCACAATGCTTTAAAAGTTGCATGCGAAAGAAGAACATCATCCTTTTTTGTTTGCCTTCGTAGGTAATCTCTATACCAGACAAGTCCAGATAGAAGGTGAAACCCTGGCTATTCAAGTTCAAGATACTCCCGGTATTCAGGTGAGAAGCGCTGAGACTTACTGGGTCCAAGGGGAGCTTAATTATGGAATTGTTCAGTTGTTCCCAGAGTATTTCAGGCTGGAGGAGGAGAAGACTTGGGGAGTCAGGTCTAGACTTTAACATGTTGTTTGACACATTAATTGTATCTGGCTGTTGGTCAGTCTTCGCCTGGCCTAATTTGGGAGATTTGGCTAGAGGCAGAATCCTCCTCTTAGGTGGGTTCAACACAGCAGGAAAGACTAAACCAAACACTTGAAATTGGCAGCGATTCCTTGCCATGGTTAAAAAGGTCAGTTTTTATATATGTGTCTTTGGCATTAGAAACCAAATAACTAGGTAGAGTCTCAAATACTTGGAATCACTTATGTTATGGAAAGTTACTGTAGAGACAAAGGAGCCATGCTAGTGGGTTTTTTTTTTTTTTCTTTTCTTTTTCCCTCCCAAACTGGGCAGTTATCCAGGTTTAAATGCTTCCAGCTCCTATCTTTACTTCCCCAGACTTACTGTCTAGCCAGTTAATTTCCCATTTTGTGCAACTACAAAGTCTCTCTGCATGGAGTTCTCTGCAGGTCAATTTTCCACTTGAGTGTGGTGAGCTGCACTGTTATTTATTCCAACTCTGTGCAGCTGGATCAACATATTGTCAAGAAAGCTGAAGTGTGTGGGGATATAACTTGTTTATGACCTGCAGCTCAGCACTACTGTGAAGGGTTTCTTTGAATTTGGTATCCAACCAATCCCGGACTCTGTGGCCCTGGCTCTCCCCCTCACCCTGCTACTGCCCCTCTCTTTCAGGTCCATGAGAACGGCCTGAGCTGCAATGAACAGCTGAATCGGTGCATTCGCTGGGCAGACGCCGTGGTGATTGTTTTCTCCATCACTGATCACAAGAGCTACGAACTCATTGGCCAGCTCCACCAGCATGTCCAGCAGCTCCACCTGGGCACCCGGCTGCCCATGGTGCTCGTGGCCAACAAAGCTGACCTGTTGCACATCAAGCAGGTTGACCCTCAGCTTGGACTGCAGCTGGCCAGCGTGCTGGGCTGCTCCTTCTATGAAGTGTCCGTCAGCGAAAATTACAATGATGTCTACAATGCTTTCCACGTCCTGTGCAAAGAAGTGAGTCACAAACAGCAGCCCAGCAGCACTCCTGAGAAGCGAAGAACCTCTCTCATTCCCAGGCCCAAGTCACCCAACATGCAGGACCTGAAGAGGAGGTTCAAGCAAGCTCTCTCTGCCAAAGTGAGGACTGTCACCTCCGTCTGAAGCAGGGCCACTCAAGGGGATTTGGTCTTCCCAGGGAAGAGGGCCTGAGGTTCTTCGGGTTCAGGAACATTGGATGCTGCCAGTAGTTCATGGTTCCAGAAGTGGCTGGAGCAGAGGCGCCCAGAGGGCCTGTGGAACTGCTGCAGGAAAGGAAGTGTTTGGAGCAGGGGAGCAGATGGACAAGATGAGTGAGCACCTCGAGCCACTCTGACTGTATGACATATACTGTGTCTTTTCCTTTTGAGTGGAGAGGGGAGCAGACTGGCTTTGGCTTCTGTTCTTTGCCTTGTAAATGATGGTCAGTTGTAACGTCACCAAATATATTGATGTGATTAATAGTGGGAAGGAAAGAACAGATTAAATATTCACAGGCTTTCTTTCCCCTCCCCCTACTATTTTTCTCCTCTTTCTTTTCTTTTTTTAACTCCCAGGAGGGAGAATTGCTTTTTTCCTCTTAGAACAATTTGTATTTCTGGATCACTGTTCCTTTGAGAACAACTTTCGAACCTCAAGGATACCCAGCTTTCTTTCTTTAAGAACAAGGAGGAAAATCCTCCTCATCCTCTGCAAAAAAAAAAGTCAACTTTATGGGCCAAAATATTCTGTGTACAGACAGTGTAAGCTGTGGCCTTCTGGAAGGTGCTGGCTGTCCTGACAGGGTGGGTATGCTTGGTTGGATATGTGTTAAACAGCTGTGAACTCAAAACTCCTGAACCCCACAATGACTAATTGTGAGACCATGTAGTTTATTTTTTAATTGTCACTTAAGGTATAGAAAAAAAAAGTGTCAGTTGATTTTGGTGTGATATGAGTAAATGGTTCATGGCAGTGACGTTAGGTTGCTTCCTAGGCCTGGCTGAGTCATGGCTATAGATGGCTAACATACAGAAACACTATCTTACGGAGAGTGACCAGATGCAGTGGCCACCCACCAAATCCCCTACACAGATGCACTTTAAAAAGCCACTCATGCTTTGGCTTAAACTGTAACTAATTTATTTTATGTACAATAAATCTCATTTTAAAAGAGCAGGCATCTGACTTGGTCTTTATTGAAATGTCAACCTTCTGCCCCAAACTCAAAGTATTACTCAGTATCTTCTATTTCTTGGACGTGTTGGGTCAGGCATTACACCTTTCAGGGTTCTCTCTTTAAGTCTCACGACAATTCATTTTATTATTATCTCCATTTTATAGATGCTGAAATTTAGGCTCACAGAACAAGTTGAATAACACAGGGCACAACCTGTGAGCGTTGTGAACTGCAATTTGTCTGCCACTCTACTCTAGTAGTGTGTCAACCCATTTCCTCCACAGTAACCCTAAGACAAATGTCTGACTGGAATCTCAGCAGATCCTCGAGGGTATGCATGCTTCTACACAAGATCAGTGCTTCTCTCTGATTTATTTGGTAAACCTCTTTGGGTATGCAGGTCTAAAAAATACCCTTTATTCTCATTGAAAACCTCACAGCCACCAAGGAAGGGCTGCTCAGAGCCACTCCATGGTTTGTGTGCTATGACCACTGGGCCTCTTATCTGGTCCCACCTGGGCCTGGAAGCCCTTTTCATGCAATCTGAGTGAGTCACCATCTTTGTGGGCAAATAATCACACCTTCTATTTGAGCAGTGCTTTCACATACCTGATCTTGTTCAATCCTCAGGATAACCCTGTGAGAAGGATGGGGGAAGTGATAACACCATTTTACAGACGAGAGAAATGGGCTTTGATTTTTGAGTGATGTCCTCAAGTTCACACAAAGGACCTGGATCCATGTCTTCTGACCATATTCCCAGTTCTCATCCCTTTATAATGTTTCCTACTACGATATTGCATGTGTGGGGTGCTGGGTCACCGGAGCAGCCACTGTGAATAGCTATCGGTGTCTACTATGGTGTGGGTCCAGACTGTCAAGTCTGTTCTCAGGGGAAAATGACTGTTCTTGACACTGATGCTCTGGTGATGCTCCGAAGCTTCCTGATTCGCGGGACAATTTTCTACGCTGGGAGTCTCACCTCAGCTCAGAAGGATGCATGTGTTGGGGGCAGGGAGGAAAAAGGTATACAGAGGAGACTAAAAGGTCTCAGCACACAGCAGGGATGATAATCTCTGACTGGATTCTACTTCCTTTATTTGTCCTCATTCTGTGTGTTTGTGTTAACAAAGCCCAGGAAGTGAGAAGTTGGTCTGTAAATTCTTACCCATGCTCTCTTCCTAGGTTCTGGAATGAAAGGAGGTAAGAGTCTTCCCGCGGGTGGTTTTCTGTGACAAAGGTGCCTTGCATTTGTCTCTGCCACACCACTCCCCTTTCCTTTCCATCTGCTCCACACCTCCGCACACCGCCTGCCGTCCTCTCTGCTCCAGTGCTGGACGTGTTGCAGCCCTGCGTAGAACTGGGTCTCACAGGCCTAGACAGTGCAGCTTCAAGGGGTCTTAGAGCTTTAGTGCATACAGAGGGATAAAGCAGCTTGCTCCAGGCTTCTGGGGGCAGGGATGGGGTCGGAGACAAACACACACAGACAGAAAGAGACAGAGTCCCAAGGGGCAACCGCCTGAGGCCTAGTTCTGCCCCTCTCTCAGGCTAACTTGACTGCAGTTGTGGAATACACCATGCTTCTTTTCTGCATTTGGCCTCACATTTTGTTATTTTTCTCATCTCTTTGATTATTAGTATCATTTCCCATCATTGTACTCTCTCCCTTTCTAAAACCTCTACTGTCATTCGGCACTGAGAATCAGCTCTTTCCCTCCTGGGGCAGGAAAATTCCTCCTTTGCCACCTGGCGAGGGAAGGCAGGGATGTGGATGTGTCTGGGGTGCAGGGCAATGGATTCAAATTTCCTGAATGTTTACAACGTGCCACACTACACATGCTGTCTTTTAATCTTTTGAAGAATCCTGAGTTAGGTGATATAACTCCCACTGTAAAGACCCGCAAACTGAGGCTCACGGAAAGTGATCATGGCAGCTTCTACTGTGTTCACTGAAAATGTATGCGCTAGGCATGGTGGGAGTTTTGAGACATTTTCTACAACTCCACCATCCATCTTTAGTTTCCTCTTCAGAAGAGAACACAGGAGGCTCAAAAGAATGAAGTTGCTGGCCAGGCTCTGAAGTGGCAGTTCCTGGATAACACCCCAGATCCTTCTGGTGCCACAGCTTAAACCCTGGGGATGCCCCTGGTCCAGGCCTTTGAATCAGACTCCGCCAGGGACCTGCCTTCCCCACTCTGGCCTGGATCTGGGTCTGGGCCTGCTTCCTTCGCCTCCCTTCTGCTACGGGCTCCTCCCTGTCCCCAGGCCCCGCTTGTGGCTAGGCCACATCTGCTGCTGCCATCAGCCAGCTGCTGCTGGACTCCAGCCACCCTTGGTAATAAAGATGGGGGTGGGGGGCAGCCACGCAGCCCGTCTGTCTCAGAACCAACCGGACCCATGTCTGTCGTGATGTCTGGCTTTCAAGTTTCCTCCCTGTCTCAAATCAAAACCATTCGCAGCCTCTGCAGCCAGCTGGGCCCGGGCTGTGCAGTCACTGGGATGCTGATTTACCCTCCAGGCCAGCTCTTAACCCTGAGGTTCAGGAACTACAGGTGTGTTTACAGGGAGACCCTTGTTTAGGAGAAAAATGGGATTTCAACATTCATCTTATACTCCAAGAGGAGGAAAAATCAAATCTATTTTCTGGGCAAATGAACAAGCTTATGGGCAAATCCCACAGAGGAGTAGACGGGAAACTCTGATCCAGTGTTGGCTGAGGGGAGGATGGGACACTTGGAGCAGCAGAGTCTGTGGAGAACTCAGGAAAGGTCCCTGGCAGGTGGTCGTGGTGGGGGATGGGTGAGATGGCCCAGACAGGATCATGGAGCTGTCTAGTTACAATAAATAATCCAGGAAAACTGATGTCAGCACTCCCTTAAGGTCTGAAGAGAAGATTCCAAAAAGTTCTCACTGTCCTCATTACTCCTGAATTTAGGAAGAGAACTGGATGATGGTTACTGCTGATGGTGGCAAGACCCCAGCCACCCCATGCCTCGTTCTCGCATAGTCTGTAACTCCTCCATCATCTTGTTTTGTCTTCTTAAATTCCTTTGAAAACAGAGATGGAGTTTCTTGATGCTTCTTAGGCAGGACAAAGACTTTGTAACACTGGATTATTTGTTGTTGAGATTCGGTTTCTGGTAACCAGGGTAAAATAAATAATAGTGGTCTTGGGGGAGCTTGATGGAATTCTTTGTTATTCAAATGATGCTGTGCTGTAGGGGCTGTGGTATAAGCTGAGTATTTGCATAGGCCTGGCCCTGGGGACCAGCCAGGCTGAGTAGTTCTGGAGTGCAGCCAGACACTTGGCTGTGCCCACTGTTTGTAGAACCCCAGAAAAAGGGTTATAGATGAGAAGTCAATTGCTACAAAGCATTTACACCTTTATCTATTGTGTTTAAAAAAGTGGCCTGCGAGGTCCTTCGCAGAAGATTTGTGTGTGTATGCTTGCTTTGACTCTGGCCAGCCAGGTCAGGTGGTAAACACTCACACCAGGCCTGAGAGATAGAAATAGCACCTCCATTCTGCTCTGCATTTCATGTCACCTTCAGTGGCTGACATGGGGTGGGGGGATCCCTTTAGAATGTGACACAGGGTAGAGGACATGAGGCAGGTAGAAAGGAGACATGTCGGACAACATAAGAGTAGCTGTAATTTAAAGTCCAGATTTAAAAGTCGCTTTCACATAGCCTGATCACAAACAGCACTATTAAATCGATTACTAGACCTTATCCACAAGTACACCAATACTGTGCTGTGTTCACAAAGCAGAACAAAAAGAAAAGAATACTCAGTCCTAATAATAGCCATCATGTCATTAAATGACCCCCATCCAGCAGGCGTCAACGTGCCCAGTTAGCAACCCAAGGAGAACTAAAAACACCGTCTTAGATCTTGCCTCTACTATAGATCTTACATGTGCCATACACCCAGCTAAGATGCAGCCAGCACGCTCCTTTCCGATGCCCACGCTTATCACTGTCTCTCAGGGTGTGTACTTCTTTCTTCCTCTCAAAAAATTTAAAATGTGCTTCGCTTTGACCTGTCCTTAAATTCCTTTCTGTGACAACATCAAGAACCATCATGGCCAGAGTTGAGGCCCTCCTCCCCTTTGGGGGATCTCCTAGGACCCTCACCCCAGTGTCAAGTGGATACATTTGGATAAGGGTGAAATGGTAAATCAGCATGTCACTCTCAGATTCCGCATACCTACTTCTTGGCTAATGTTATTGTTGGAGAAAGTTCTGTTGGAGATGGATGTCCCTGCATAAGTAATTAGACATTTATTAAGGACAGCGGTGACTCTAGTGAATGAGTTGGGCACGACCATGTTCCTGCTACCCATGCATCAACCCAATGTGGTAGGTCCTACTGTCCTCCGATTTCATTGTCAACCAAGACCAGAGTGAACCACTATGTGGGAGAGATGGGATTGGAACGTAGCCATGGGACTGGGCTGCCTATACTGCTCCTGGCCTCTGGCGGGGTTATGCTGTCTTGGAAAAGTATTGGACCAAGGTGTCCTCCATTTTTATCTCTCTGAAGTGCCTTGAACTTTCTCTTCATTTACTATTACCCTTCTCTTGATGCTTTATCATTTTGTGAAGTGATTTCATTAGTGACCACAGCAGTAAAGGTGCTTGGGGGTCACGCACTAAGCCATTGGGTTAGGGATGCTCTACTGCATCCCTCCCAAAAGATGGAACCATTGTTACCTGTATTTTACAGATGCAGAAACAGGCTTGGAGGGATCCACAGTGCTCTTGGTGGCAGAACTGGGACTTGAGCCCAGAGAAAGCCTCAGAGTTCTGTTCTGCAAACCACTCCTTTTCAATGGGTGGAGAAGGTAACTGGCAGCCCCTCCCTTCCTGAGAAATGAGCACAGAAACAGTAGCAGAGAAGTTTCTAGAGGTTCTGCCATGGGTATAATGCTGTTTCCTGAACCATCCTCTTTTTCCTTATCTTCTGAAGTCCTTTGTGGGATTTATACCAAGTTTCTGTGATGTTCCTGCTTTTTACTCAACGAGCTGCACCCTGTCCTGTACCTCCTGCCTTCTTATTCAAAGCAAACTGGCAAAGAATCACTTCCTCCAGCTCACCTTCCCTCCAAAGCCTTTGGCCATCTGCTTGGATATCACTGGCTCAGGTCTTCTAATCAGTGATCACAGAGATGGAAACAGAAATTATAAATCACACTTTGGACATTTCTCTCCACCACTCAGAGACTACCTGTGTCCATGTTTAATGCAGCATTGAAAACATTTCCAGGACATGATAACTGCTCCATAGTAATACTTGTTATTAGTCACTTTCTCTTATTATTATATCAGAGAAGATGCTTTTGAACGTTTTTCTGTAAAATAAAAAAAATTAACTTGTAAAAATACAATCAAAGACACAAAAATGTTGGGCACAGTGGCATACACCTGTAATCCCAGAAACTAGGGAGGCTAAAATGGGAGGATCACAAGTTCAAGGCCAGCCTCAGCGACTTAGCAAGAACCTGTCTCAAAATAAAAAATAAAAAGAACTACAGATACGGTTTAGTGGGGAAGTAGCCCTGGGTTCAATCCTCTTTACTGCCCTCACCCCAACAAAATTTAAAGTTACAAAAGTAAAATGCAAATACAAGTTTGGTGTTTAAAAATAAAACAAAAACAAAAACAAAATAAAAAGAAGAAAGAAAGAAAGAAAGAAAAGAAAAGGAAAAAATATGGAATTACACTGAAAGCAAGATTCCCTCTTGTCGTAGCCCTCCCGTTCAATACTTTCCCCCAGAGGTAAACACTTGTTAGCAGTTTGGTTTTCTATTTACAGAAAGCTTCCTTTGCATGTTGACATATGGTTTGCAACTTGACCTTGAGAAGATACTCACATAGGCCCCAGGCACCAAGAAAGAACCAGCTGCTCATTCTGGGAGAGCCACAGCGTCAGGGATGTGGCTGGCTGAAGCACAACTGTGGTTCAGAACCTCACAGAGCGCCTGGAAGGTTCACTGCAGGCACTGAACATTTAAGAATGAATGCAAATATGTGGCATATTCTAGGTTATTTTTAATTACTTTTAGAAAATACTAATCTCTGCTTACATCATAACTTCCTTGGGGCTACTGCCATTCTCCCTCATTCTAACTTAAGACTTCTAGATTAGTAGGATAACAAACAAGCATCTGAAGCCTCCTGTATTGTGCATCAACTCTTTTCCACCTAGAGTTAGGTGGAAGGCATATTGGGCAAGAAAATGAATGTCTATTTCTGTAAAAACTCTGCTTTGATCGATTACATCTCAGAATTATTTCCAACTTCTCAGGGTTTATTTTCTTTTTATTGAATGATGGTGTTTTACAGAAAACTAAAATGAGAGATGCGTGAGTTTTGTGGTTTACATTTTATTTCCTCCACCTGTTTAACCCACACTAGAAACTGTTTTTCAGCTTTATTCCCTTATTTCAAACATCTTTTAGAGATGCCAGAAATTTCCATCAACCATACACCTATAAATGTCTGGGTTCCAAGCAGGTTTCTTTTCTTTTTCCCTAGGATTCTCATATAATTTCACTAGGTGGGTCTGGGTTTTTCTGCTATGGCCAGAAAGAAATTTTAAACTTACAGAAAAGAAAGACTTACATTTCAACAGCAAATTGAAATCACAAAGGCTACAGGGGTTGAGGTTGGGATCTAGACTCCTTGGGATGAGATCTCTTATACTGGAGCCTTCCTCTGGAGGGGAGGAAACCTCTAGGCAAGGACCGTGCTCTCATCGCCCTCTCTCCCACTGCTGCTCCAATGAGCCTGGCAGCGCTGCTCCGCGAGCAAGCTGGAACAAAGTGGCCCTTTGTTAGGGAGCATGATCTACAGCACGCACAGGCCTCCAGTGCTGCCCCAGTGCCACTCCTCTCCCCCCTGCTCCTCTTTTCAGAATTGTTTCAGATTAAGAGAGAAACAAAGCCTCAGACTCATCTGCAACGTTCCCTCCTCAATTACGTAATCTTAAAGAAAAGCAAACTTCCCTCACACTTAACTCCTAAAGCATGTCTAACTTTTTCTTGGTCAATGTTAAACCAAAAGATTCATTGTTATCCATTGATTCTTACCAACAGGTTTTTATTTAGAATTAATGAACTTACAGGAAGATTACAAATAAAGGGTTAAGGATAAATGGAAATTATCACTATTAGGTCTGCTAAAGAGAATTTGACACTTTCAGAAATATGATAAAAAAAACACATGAGCAATCCAAAGTACCTTGTTGCTCAGTTATCAAGACCCTTCGGGCAGAATGCAGTCACCCACAATTAGTAAGAGGGATGCTGGATTTGGAGGATATCTGGGATGGGGACAGAGGACAGTATTGGTATTTCCAGCTTGGGTAGGTCTTATCTTCTTAGCAGGTGTCAGAAACCAAGGTCTGGATGTAGTCGGTCAGTTGCAAATAACATCTCAGGAATGTCAAGTGGCTTTAGGAGTCGTGTGGACAGCAGGATTACCTAACAACAGGAAGGGCAAACACACGGCAGATGATTAGGGAAGTCAATCCTGGCTTATTAGGTGATGAGAAATATAAATGCAACACATGTCTTTGGAGGGGTCATGGAGAGAACTGCAAGGACAGCAGCAGAAGGTGACAGGTTGAGGACCTCCTGGTGCTAGTGTCCTGGATGGAAGGAGGGGTGCAGTCTGGGGAGATGGACTGTGGGACAGCTGGGCTGTGCTGGACCTGCAACCAGTGGTGCAGCAAGAATAGCTAAGAGAAACCCTGGTGCATTTGGGTGACTGAGCCAAGCCCCTACTTTGCTGCTGAATTGAATGTGATCAAGTTATCAATTTGCTTTGCAGTGATTGGACCTCAATATCTATATTTCTCTCACTTTAAGGGAGCCTTTGCTCCTCCAGGCATCATGAGAAGGTGTGCCCAGGGTGGGGGAATGCTGTGATTGGGGATGACAATGATGACTGTATTAGTTTTTCAGTATTGCAAGCTGAGTGGCTTGAACAACAGAAATGCACTGTCTGGAGAAAGTTACAGTTCTGGGCTTAGAAGTCCAAGATCAAGGCAATGGCAGGGTTGGTGAAGCAGGGAGAATCTGGTCCGTGTCTTTTCCTTGCTCCCCTGTGCTTTCACATGTTCTTGCCTCTACACCTATCTGTCACGGTGTCCAAAGCTCCTATTTCTATCTGGACACTCATGTTGGATTGGAGTCCACACAAATGATCTCATTGTAACTTGATCATCTGCAAAGACGTTATTTCCAAATAAAGTCACATTCACAGGTCTGAGGGAAAGGGGTTCAAACTTCAACGTCTCTTTTTTTTTAGAGGGGAACTCAATTATATCCGTAATAATCATTATGATAATAGCAGCTACAGTTCCAGTGCTACACTAGGTTCTGAGGACTATCTTCAATCTCCGTTTAATTCATAGTTATATTTATTGTTCCTATTTTGTAGATGAGAAAAACAAAGTACAGAAAGATTAGGCAATTTTTCAGGATATAAGTAAGTGGGTGAGTCAGGAGTAGTTGAGGCCCTGGCTCCAGGGTCACCTATCTATCACCAAGGCTCTGGACATGGCTGCTTTGCTCCTCTGGTCCACATGGACCTTCAGGCTCTCTGGCAGCTTATTGGGGGATGCTTCTAGGTCCCTCACCTTTGACTTCACTATGGGGTAGATTTCTCTCTGGAATGCTGGGAGAGCTTGTTCCCAGGGCTCAATGGAGGGTGTGGTAAACTTGGTAAGGGCCTGGTGAGGTTTCGTCCAAGCAGGACACCAGGAAGTGACTATGGGGGATGTGATACTACATTGGGCATCCCATAAGCCAGCATTTGAGTGAGGGAGATTCCAGGGTCACAGCATGACTGGGCTTCACCTGGTGATAAAGCCTGACCCTCAACTTTATAGGTGGGGGTTGCAAGTTGGCCTGGACACTTACCTGTCCTCTCCCCCAACCCCCCAAGGTTGTCCCAAGTCCACACTGTTCAAATCAGTGAAATAACCAACTCCCATTTCATGGATGAAAAACAAAGTCCACATTCCAACATGGAGGTAAAATGGAAGGAACAAAAGCTAAGGGGAGGGGGAGAAAGGAGGCCTTTCATCGTTCTCTTGTTAAAGAAACAACTTTTAGCAACCTAAATGAAGACGTTTTCTACCTTTTTTAATTTTTATTTTTTTAAGAAAAAAAATACCAGTCTTTGGAAACATCTATATTACTTGTTGCTGAAAGAGAATTCTTTTTTTTTTTTTTTTAATATGTGGCTAATGTTTTGTGGCTAAGTTGTTTTGGCAGAAAAAAATAAATGGAATCTGTGCTTCCCATGTTTTCCTTGAAAGCAGGCAAAGCGATTTTGAGGACATTGAGTGACTATTAGCATCCCCTTGTCACCCCGCATGTGGCGTAGACATTGAGTGTGTGGCCCTGGAGAGGGTCTACTCATTCCAGATCTGCACCAGACCCAGCAGGTGAGTGGGGATGGTGGCTCCCAGGCCAGAGACCACTGCAGACACTGAGTGGATCCCAGCTCCATCGCTGAGAGGCTACACATCTGCTGGAAAGTCAATTAACGTCAAGCCTCACTTGCCTCAGCTGTCGCAGAAGGAAAAGAAAGGCCTGCACTCCCAGGATAGTCACCAGGGTGACATAAGCTTATGTGTGGGGAACACGGGAAATGCTTGGCAAGTATCAGTGGCTATTTCATCGTGGCTCTTTTGACTGGGTCAGAGGCCTCCTTCTGAATATTATGCAAGCTAAGAACTCTCTAGAAAAGTACACACATGTTATTAATATTATTTCAAATACAGTTTTAGGAGAGGTTTGTGGACTCCTATGGATGAATAGAACACGTTAGGAAGCCCATTTAAAAATGCACACATAAAGGCAAAAACTCTTTGCACACTCTGGAAGCAGAGGTAAGCAGGGCCAGCAATGGTCAATAAAACAACAAGCCTCGCTGCCCCTGTGACTTGCCAGACCCCACCACATGCCCGCCTCTGCCATCCTTGGTACCAATGCAAAGCTGGTGGATTCCTGGCAGGTGTGAGGGTGACAGCCAGTCTCTAAGGTTGCCAAATGTGTTGGCAGGATTGAGGAACTTGGAGCAGAAAGGCCACAGATTCAACTGAACCCAAAGAATCTGTCACTCTTAGGTGGCGTGCTAGGCTTCCATACTTGGCTGAAAGAGACTGTGACTTCACTTCCCACCACTGAGCTGGCACACAAAGACCAGGTTCCTCACATGTAAACAAGCAGGTATTTACATAGCACCTCAGGCAACAGCTTCCTGGTAGCTATGCCAGAGTGTCTGTGGCCTGCTTTCTGGAGAAATGAAAAGAAACAGGTGGAAAACAGAGGAGCTAATGAAGTAGGTTCAGTGGCTTTTGAGGATGGGAGAAGGCCAGGCCCTGCTCAAGAGCTCAAGTCTTCTTCCTGAGAGGAGGGAGGCTAAGAGCACAGGCTTAGAAGCATCCAACTTGAACTGCAACCCAGTTGGCCCCGGAGAAGTTGTTCAATCACTCGGAGGCTCAGTTTCCTCATCTGTAAGGCATGACTAACGCTATCTACTTTGTGTGATTTTTTACAAGGATCAAATGTGAACATCTGTGTAAAACATCTAACAGTACACGCTCTGGAGGGCTTAAGACGGTAGCTGCTATTATCGTCTTATCACCATTACCACCCACACCGATCCTTCCTCTGCTGCGCTCCCTGTGTCCTTGCAGTCACTGAGGTGATGCAGGGGAGGAGTTCCAGAGCCTTCTGCACCAAGTGTAAATCTGAGGGTATTACTCACAGGCTTAAAATCCTTCCCGCCTCCTCCTGCCCTTTGATAAGCCCGGTCCTCCAGAGAGCATTCCAGGCCTTCAAATCTGCTCCCCGCTCAGCGCTCCACCCCCCAGCCCTGCCTCCACACCCCTCTCCATCAGTGCCTCCTTTCAGCCACCCTAGACTATTAGCAGCTTTGTAACTAACTGGCTCTTTGGGGACAGTTTTAAAAATCTGGAACAGAGTCTCCCCAACCTTTGCCTGAGGACCTCTCTGTTGTCCTTCCATCTGCTCAGGTGTCACCACTTACAGAAAGTCTTCCCAGACCACCTCCCCCAAGACTGTGTCCCTGTGCGGTTTGTAGCTCACTGCTTTCCTTTGCTGGGCCCTGTCACTGCTTCTCAGCACAGCACCCGATTCAGAGCAGGTCCTTAACTTAGTGAGTTCATTAAGAGTGAGGAACGGAAACCAGACAGCGAAGGAGGCAGGGAGTTCAGCAAAGGTGCGCAGGAAGGTTTTCGTTCAGAGCAGCTCTGGGAAAATGGCTCAGGGTAAATTTGTTCCATGTAAATTCAACAAAAACCTACTTGTCTAAAATTGCTGTATGAAGAGTAAGCAGAGTCACACAGCTAACATTCACACACAGCATGACAGTGGGCCTAAGTATTTTTATATCTTAGGCATTTTTGCAGATTGCTTTTGAGTATTTTCAGGTTTTTTTCCCTAGTTTATTCAGGTAAGGCCATTTCTGCATAAATGGACTCCAAATAGGGAAAGAAAAAAAACACTCAAAAATGAAAAAGAAAATGCTCAAGAGAGCCTGAGACAGACCTATCAGATGACATTTATGTTTTTAAAGCACAGCCATCAAGCATGGGATAGGAGGCAAATTAAACATTATTTCTAACGTCCTTTTAGAGAGTGGCCTCCTCTCAGGTGGCAGAGCACTAGTGCAAACCCCAGAGCTGGCCCCAGTCCTGGCCCACCAGGTTGCTCCTGTTTCCTTATCTTGTGTCTTTGCCCTCCCCTTTCTTCCCCCGCCCTCCTTCCCCCTCCTTCCACCCTCCTGTTTGGTTAGTTCTGCTCTTCTCCTCATCTCAGGCAGGCCTGGGTGCAGTCTCAGGGTGGGAGCCTCCTTCCCAGGCCAGAGGCGAACAGGGTGGTCACCCGCCACACCCACCTATGGCACCCATGATCAGGGTACTCCCATAAGAAATGCTAGCCAGCTGCAGCTAGACTTCATACCTCAACAGGAGAAACTGGGCATTTAGCAGAGACAAATATTATTGTAAGAGCTGGAATTACACCATAACTGCAGGTGGCTATGATTTAGGTGTCACTAAGTGTGGCTAGCAGCAGGCAGTTCCATAGTGGAGTGCTGGGACATGGGGATCATTCACCAACAACACCTGGGACAGAGCAGAAATCTCACATGGAAAAAAAACCGTGTTGGCTGACTGTGAGACAGGGACAAGAGGACACCAGGTTCCCCACAGCCCCCAGGGATGGAGTCCCTCTGGCAGCCTCTGGGCCCCACGCTGGTGGCACTCTGGTCCAGAGGGCCCTGCTTTCAGCACTGTGAGCAGGCCCGCCTCCAGAAGCACCCAGCCCAGTGCAGGTGCCAGCACTTTTGCTGTTCTATTTCTGCTGAATGTGGAGGAAGCAGGAAAGTCTAGGATTTGGATGCTCATAACCCTCTGATTTCTAACACAGAATCAAAAGGTGCAGAGAGTAATTTCGTTTTCTTCTTTTTTCTTTCTTGAGAGATTTTTTCCAAAAGTAACCCATATAGGCATAGATGCCAATATGCATATTCATCTACTTGAAGAACTGTGTTTTGAACACACATCACACTGGAGGCACTAACCCTTCTTGTGCACACACACACACACACACTCATATACCTATCTTAAGCATAAAAGATTTGGATGTTTATAGCAGAGGAACAATGGATTGCTGTTTCTGGAAAATTCCTTGTAAACCATTTGACCTGCTTTCATCTGGTCCCAGAGCTGGGTGTGCTGTGCTTCGGGCTGTCCCCAGGTACTTGAAAGTATGAAATTCAGATAATCTTTTGTCTCTTCTGCCTTTTTATTGTTGGTGTTAAATTTACTCATCTCCCTTTCCGGAGCATCTCATCAGTTTTATTTATTTCTTTAAAAATTTTTTTAGAAAGAGGTGGCAATGAGAAAGAGAGAGAAGAAATGATCTTTATTTAGTTTTTCACAGGACTTTCATTCCTGGGACACTTCATTGTGTACATGGTGCTGGGGTTTGAACCTGCATATTTGTACATGCCAGGCAAGTGCTGTAACCGCCGAGCCACTGCTCCAGTCCCTCTCATCAGTTTTAAAATAACCTGGAAGTAGGTTTTAGAACAGGGTTTAGTTTTCCTTGAACCCCAAAAGTTGTGTGTGAAATTGTGTGTGCATTTGCATAGTTCTGGATATAGTCTTTTTTTTTTTCTTCCCTTGGCATTGGGAATTGAACTCAGGAGCATTCTACTCCTGAGCTACATCTCCAGCCCCTTTTATTATTATTATTATTTTTTTTTTTATTTTGAGACAGAGTCTCACTAGGTTGCCTAGGCTGTGCTCATACTGAGATCCTCTTTCCTCAGCTGCCTGAGTAACTGGAATTACAGGGGTGTACCAGGTGCCTGGCCTGGATGTACTTTTAAAAATAATATGATTCTTATGTCCTCACTAAATGCTCGCTCTGGAAGTGCAGAACTGCATGAAAGCAGATGGGCAACATGCATGTGCCGTCTGCCAAGAGCAGCAGGTGGCCGGGTCCGGCTGCCTGCATGGCCTCCCTCTTCCCTGAGCTGGCTGCGCCCTGTGTTTGCCAGGAGAGTTCCTCCTTGTTATTTTCTTCTCACAGTCGCAACCTTCTGGACTTGCTGCCACCACCCAGCTGCAGAGATCAGGCAGCCACAGCTGTCTGGCCACGGAGCCCCTCACCAGGCAGCAAGTAAATAAGGGGATAGGCCCTGGTGCTTGGCTCACGCACAGTGCAGAAGGCTGGGAGGACTCACACCTGGTTCTTGGGGCTGTTTGGGGTGTGTTGGTGGAGTTGCCTTCCTCAGTGAAGTTAAGGAAAGAGGACTTTTTCCAATTGCCTGCTTTCTCTCATCAGCATGTGCCCAACAACCAGAGATAGCAAGAGCAGAGCAAAGCTGCCCGTTTTAGCCTAACACTCTAGGAACCTGCAGGAACCCGGTTCCCTGTGTTTCATGCTATCCTTGCCACTCTGTGACAGCAAATTTGTTTCTGTAGGTGCCTTAAAAGAATCCTATGGGGCTGGTGCGGTGGCTCAGTGGTTATAGTGCTGGCCTGGCATGAGCAAGGACCTGGGTTTGAACCCCAGCACCACCTAATCAACTAAGTGTGAGAAAAACAAAAACCAGATGAAAAAATAAATAAAATTGATCCTCTTTCTCTCCCCCTTTCTCTCTTAAAAAAAAAAAATCCTATGGGCTTCCTCTGAATATCTGATCCCTGATTGCTTTTTGCATCTCAGACCCAAAATGCTCTCCTCCCCAAGGAGCTTGTGCCATCTAAAGGAAGCTCCTCCTAGGTTTCCCGCCGCAGCTCCCATCTGCATGCTCTGTACACACACCAAACGCTGCAGATCCTGCCCCTTCTCAGTCACCCCCTGGAAGAATGGCGGTTCCAGGAAAGCGGGAATGCACCTAGCTTGACTGCTGCTCTACGCTCAGCACAAAGAAGAGTGCTTGGCACAGAGTATGTGCTTAATAAACATTTTGATTGACCAGTTAATCAAGTTTAGTAGAGATGACT
Source organism: Aplodontia rufa (assembly GCA_004027875.1). NCBI lineage: Eukaryota > Metazoa > Chordata > Mammalia > Rodentia > Aplodontiidae > Aplodontia > Aplodontia rufa. The sequence continues at coordinate 89,184 of PVKS010001960.1, forward strand.
ATAAGTTCCTATACGTAAGCCCCCAAAGCACCCACATAGATATGGGATAGGGAAGATGTGGATTAACAGCAATAGATAGAGATGAAGTGATTTTAGATGTCCGTACTCTCGATATGAATCAATAGGTTGGCATGATTTCTGTGGTCTTTTCCAAAAAATCTACTTCTCTTATGCTATAACAATGAGGAAAGCATCTAATGTTCAATACTGAACATTCAGTGAACATCGATGAATATCCACTGTGTCAGAGCCTGCGTGAGGTGCTGGAAATGTAATAGAAAAGGCAAAGTCCTGAGGCTGAAAGAGAGTAAGCAGTTAGATAGATGCGTGACGGGAAAACAGCCCCAAAGGGAGGCAGGGCGAGATCCTGTGGGGCCTTGAATGCTATTGTGGTTTAGGTATGTGGCGTCCCCCAAAAGCTCATGTGTGACGCATTGCAAGAACGTTTGGAGGTGAAATGACTGGGTTCCTTAACCGATTCAGTGAAGTCCTCCTCTCATAGGGATTAGCTGGGTGGTAACTGCAGGTGGGTAGGATGTGGCTGGAGGAGGCGGGTCCTTGGGGGTGTATGGAATCTCTCTCTGCTTCCTGATTGCAATGCCCTGAGCCACCTTCCTCCATCAAACTCTTCTGCCATGATGTTCTGCCTCATCTCAAGCCCCGAGGAAAGGAGCCTGCTGTCTATGCACTAAGACCTCTGAGCCCTAAAACAAACTCCTCTTCGAAAACTGTTCTTTTTGGGTCTTTTTGTCACAGCAGTGAGAAAGCTGACTAAAACAGTCAATTAGAGTGATTTCCATGGCGCTTCTAGAAGCAAGAAAGTGAGCCACCAGGCCAGGGCAGCTGTGTGTCTGTCAGGTGTAAGACAGGGAGATGCCAATACCAGGTCATCTTCCTGCTTTCCTGAACTGGGAGAGGAGTGGCTGGCACTGTGCTAACTAACCCTCCCCTTTCCCCAGATGCCTTGGGAATCTTCCTAGGGCCTGTCAGCTCTTCAGGGAGCTTTGGGCACAAAGGACAAGTAGCAAGCAGTTGAGGCTGCTCCTTAAGCCCAAAATTCTCTCAGGAGCTCTCTGGGTAGAAGACTGGGCAGCAGGTCAGATTGCAGCAAAGCCCTTGTAGATACCAGCTGTGATGTCAAGCTCGGCTCACAGGGCTTTGATGACGGCTGCATTTATCCTTTTACAATGTGGATTACCCTGTCTGCAGGATGCGAGAATGCATCCTTGTTTCAAAGAGCTAAGAATTGGGTTCACCATGTTAGGGACAGTGAGAAGGGTTGCTTTCTGATTAAAAAATAATAATGATTTTATTTTTTTCAAAAAGGCAACTAACTGCTCGTTAAACAGCTCCTTAAAACTGCTGACAGAGAGGGTCCTAAATGAGGCAAAATTTACTAATTTATCAGAAGTTTCACCAGCTATGACCATAACAAGGTATAATGATGCAGAAATGGTCACAAGCAATGACAGGTCACTCCTCTGCTCATGTACTTGCTGCAGCTCCCTCGAGACCCAGCTCCCAGCTTCTCTAGTTGATTGTCTGGATACCAACAGGGAACAGGCCTCCTTGACTTCGACCGGGTTGCCCCATCACTCAACATAGACTGCTCCATCAAGCCATCTTGGAGTCAACAGATCCAGCAAACCCCGGGGGTTACTGAGTTCCTGCTACGTGCTCAGGTCTAGGAGTCCCTGACTTTGTCCTCAGGGAATTCATGGTTGGTTGAGGAGACTGGGCCAGCAAATGAGAAGCAGTTATGAGCTGGGCTTCATTGTACAGTTAGGATTTTGGATGTCAACAGAGATGCAGAAAGGACCTGGAGCAGGACATCACAGAAGGGCAGAACGGGCTCCTGTGGCTGACTGCGTGGTCTCCGATAGCAGTGGGTGGATGCAGGACACAAAGTCAATGGCAGGTCTCATGCAGCCAGCACTGGGCTGGAATCCCACAGGCCCCATGCAGCTGGTTTCCGAGCAGCTTGGTGGACAGCCCCTGAGTAGCAGGCATCCTGCCGCACTGAACCTGTTTTGCTTTCTGCAACCCACTGAGCACTGCCCAGCTGTATGTGTGGAGGTGGCACAAATCTGTGACCTCCAAAAGTCAGAAAGATGGGGCTGGAGCGGCGGCTCAGTGGTTACGGCACTTGCCTGGCAAGCACGAGGATGCGAGTTCAAACCCCAGTACCACGTATACAACGAAGTGTCTGAGGAATGAAAGTCACATGAAAAACTAAATAAAGATTGCTTCTCTCTCTCTCTCTCTCTGTCCCCTCTTTCTTTGGGAAACAAAAAACAAACAAACAACAAAAAAACAAAATGTCAGAAAGATAGCACCCCCCAGAAGCAGGTCCCACTCAGGGCTGAGAGTCAAGGGGAGACATCCAGGCGCCCTGTCTTCTGATGTGACAATGTTAGGCATGTCATGTATCGCCCCTCAAGGCCCCCAGGAGGACTGTTTCTCAGTGGTCCACAGTATAACCAGCCCAAGCACCTTGTTCTGCCTTTTCTTCTTTCTTATCTTCCTTTCCCATCTTCTCACTGCTGTTTCTTGGGATCATCTCTCAAGTAAACCAGCAGCCCTCATGGCCTCATCCCAGGGTGGGTTTGGGGAACCCACTAGGGCATTACTGGCTCTGCATTGCCAGTCAGATTGGAGCCTGCAGAGCCTGGGGCTCAGCTTGCTAGAAGGCTCTCTCCTCAGCCACAGCCTCAAACCCTCTTCCAGAGCAGGGTGGTGACTGCTTGGAAAGGCCGGATAATAACCGTAGCCACCAGTGCTGCCAGCTGCCAGCCAGGCACTGTGTCAGAAGTGCATTCTCAAACCTGATCTGACTGGCAGTCCCCCCACTCTGTTTCCTAAATGAGAAAACAGGACCTTTCTCTCACAGATCACCGGGCTGGTGGAAGACAAAGGTAGGACTGGAACTCAGGCCTGTAAAATAAAAAAGCTTATGTTCTGAAGCTAGGGGCTGCAGAGGCAGCCTTCCCACTTGGGAAATGAGATGGGACCTGGCAGGAAGCACAGAGGAGAAAGCTACATACTAGTCATTATCTTGACATTGTCCTGTCCTCTAACTGCCACAGTTGGGAGGAGATCCCTGGGGTTGACTCTCAACTATCAGGGAACCTGGAAAGCAGGACATATTCTTGAGTGCCTAAGAAATGATCTATGCACTAAGAATTAAGGGTAGCAACACCATGGCCTTGGAGCCCAGAAGTAGGAAAGGATGGCGCAAGGAGAGCTCTTCTCCCTCCCCCCAGCATACTCCACCCAACCTCGCCCACCTAGGGAGCAGTGTATTTTCAAACAACACAGATCCAATTTAGGACTGATTGGCTTGGTGTGGGACTTAATCTGTTATAATGGACTCTATCCAAGTCCTCCACCATGAGAACAAAGGCTATTCAGAGGGTGCTAGATTGGGCCTGGTGGGGAGATGGCTGAGCCAGGGGTAGGCAAGAGAATGTGCTGAGGGCACAGCATGTGGGGCAGAAGGAAGCCAGGTTGGAGAAGGGAGCATGCTGGAAGGGAGAGCTGGGACCCTGCTGGAAGCCCTTCTGGCCCCTCCCACTCCTGCCTCTGGACCTTGATCACATCTCCCAGGACTTAGTACCTGAGCTCCTGGCTTCAGGGAGGTCACAAGGTCTTTGACCATTTTGGCTTCAGAGACTGTGATGCCTCCCACCACGAAGAGGATCAGTAGTGGGTGGTCACTGGGATGAGGACGGTTCACCTGCAAAACAGAAGACCACCAGCGTTAGATGGTGACCCAGGGCTGCCACACTCATCATGCAGACAAGACTTCAAGAGATTGTGATTTAGTAGTCATCGGGTGGCTAGAGCTTAGTGATGTCATTGACCAGGAAAATGCACAACATGACACCTTATTACAGCCCTTTAAATGAAGCCTTTACTGAAAGAAAAATTAAAGGAGCTGACAGCTATTAGATAAGAAGAGAAGGCTGAGGGACAGCCTGTTACATTCCTCATTATTGTCCAGGTCCCAGCAGAAACTTGCTCACCTTCTTTGTTGCAGTGTTAATTTCCTTCAGAGTGGGTCCCACAGCCTATGGTTACCATAAATGCTTATTTTTTCCCAGGCTGGCTGTCTCCTCTACTAGAACAAAAACCACCAGGGTTGATGCCTTATCTGCCTGGCTCTCTGTGACACTCCCAGTATACCTAGTCTGTGGCACAGAATAGGTGCTCTGCTAATGTCTTTGGAGTTAATGAGCGTCAGAACTCTTGGCAGGTAGTGGAGATGGAGTTGTACAAAGATGGAGGAGACTGGGCCACACCGTGTGGAGAGTACAGTCTGGCACGGACTCTAAGCCCTTTACTTCCCCAAACCATTCTTAACTGAGGGCCCATGCTGCATGGACCCTATATCAGGTGCTGTAGAGAATTCTTCTGATTACTTATGATTTGGCCAATGAGGCTAAGTTTACAATATGCCAAAATGAGACGGCCTCTCTGTAACCACTCAGGAAATGAAAAGTGACCCATGAACAGACTTAGCAAAATGACATAGGAGTTCCTAAGAATCATGTTTTGCTTATATCTGGAAGCCAGAGCTGCTTTAGTGAGGAATGTGCAGGAGAAATGGTGTAAGCCAAGGTCTGAAGACAGGGGTTATGAGCTGGGCGGGGCAGTTAGGGCCTCGCCAGGATGGAGCACCCTTGGAGGCGTGGACAGAGGTGGCCAATGTGCTCACTCAATGTGCTCACCGAGGCATAAGCTATCTGCAGGCTTTGGAGTCTCCCGAGGAACAGTGGGGAGGGCAGTGGGGCACCAGGAAGCCCTTTCTCTCCCTGTGTCTCAGCTCCTTTCTTAGCTGGGTTCTGCTTCCTCCCTCGCCTAAAGATACCCACTTCTCAGTATCTTATTTTAAAGGCTCTTGAAAGGATAACACATTAAATGGTCCAAGTTATATAACTTACTTCTTGAATTCTTCAGAGGAAAGTCACTGTGGAAAGGAAGGAAGGAAGGGAGGGAGGAATGGAGGAAACAAAGGGTAAAGGAAATTTTAAAGACCTTCAAAATAGGTAATGGTGAATATTGGAGAAAGTTACAAAAACCTTTTATCTTTAGAAAAAGCTTCTCAACTCCTCACCCCTCCTAGCATCCTGCTCTGTCTCCATCCTTCCCTTTGCATTTATTGACTGCTTTCTTCTGATCCATGACCTATACACCTACAGTGACCCTGCTGTTGTCACATTATCCCCTGGAATTGTTTTCACTGAAGTCACTAATGGCCATTATACTATAAGAGTCAATGGACACTTCTTTGTCTTTAGCAGGACATTTCTGTGGCATTTGTCATAATGTATGACACCTTTCTTGGCTACCACGATGATCTTCTTTTGGCTCTTCCCCTCTCTCCCTTCTTCCCTACCTCCCTACCTCTCTTCTTCCTTTTGTGTTGGAGATGGTACCCAGGGCCTCATGCATGCTAGGCAATTGCTCTACCACTGAGTGACATCTCCAGTCCCTACTTTTGTTTCTTTCCAGATTAATGTTTACATGCTCAGGGCTTCAACTTTGGCCTCCTGCTTTTCTCTTTCAAAATTATCCCTGAGAGACCTCATCTTCTCACCTGTCTTTGAAGACCTTTCACATACTTCTCAAATTTGTCTTCAGCTGAAGCATCTCTATGATCTTGGACATCACCACCTGGATGTCTCCCCGGATTCCTAAACACAACAGGCTTCAAATTTAGTGTGTGATCATCTCCTCTGTTCTATCATTCTCTTGAATCTCTAACAATTCATCATCTCACAGTCCCTTGAGCCAGACACCTTAGACTCTGCTGCCTCTTTCATCTCTCAGATTGTCCCATCCTTTCTATCCCTTACAGTCACTGATATCCACTGACTCCCACCACCCCCAACATGGCCACAGGTTACTGCTACAGCCTTCTTCTTGGTCTCCCAGGTCCTGCCCTGGACATTCTGCATCCACTCTCACTTCTGCCTAGCAGTCTTTCTCACACACCAATATTTAGTACTGTCTATAGTAAGTACTGTGCAATTTGTGTGTATTCTCTTTTTTAATTATCAAAATATCCTTAGAAGGCAAATACAATTATTAGTGTATTTTTCAGATAAAAAAGTTGAAGTAATGAAATTATAGAAGCAGCGGCTATAGTCCTAAACACCACGCAGCTTGGTCACACGGTCAGATTGTCTGCACTGAGTCTTGGTGTCATGAGGATGAAGTTCGAAATCCCTATCTCAGTAATATAAGGCTCATGTTGCATAGCTTTCATTTAAGTTTCCATTTCATCTTTTCCACATGTATTTTTTTTTTCTGGAGCCATTCGCAGTGACTTGTGTCATGTCTCCATGCTTAGTTATTTGCTTTTTGGGAACATTCTATTGAACATATGCACCAAAAAGCACATTTATCACAAGTGTAAAGTTTCATTTATTTTCACAAAGTAAACAAACCTGCATGGCCAGCACCCAGATCAAGAAACAAAACCAGTACCCTGAGACCCTTGCAAGCCCCCTCCTGTCACCACCTCTCTGAGGGTAACCACCATCCTGACTTCTAATGCTCTATGTGGAACTTTGATTCTTTTTCTCAACTATATACCTGAGAGGTTTTCATTGGCAGCCCATAAGTGTGGTAAGACCACATCAGTGGGTTTTAGTCCCTCTCTAAGCCCATTAAACAGTTTGAGTGTCACTTGTGTCATATTATCTCATGAAGCATTCAGTCTCTACATGGAGTCCATTGTCTCTCTCTTTGCCCTCTGTCTTCTATTCCCGTTTAACAACATCCCCCATTTCTAAGAAGTTGTTCCAGGCATCTCTCAACCTCTGCACATGACTGGAGGTTGATAGCCTCCTGCCTTGCCTTTGGCAAACCAAACTGCTACCCTGACATAAGATGTCCTCCTCCAGACTCTGAGCTCCTGAAGGGCAGGAACTGAGCACATTTAGCTTGAATTTTCTGTGCTCAGCATAGTACCTCTCACATGGGAAATTTTCAGGAAGTGCTACACAAATAAAACAGAGAAATGAATGAATGAATGGGATGCACAGGTTAATGGGAGATGCCCTTCTTATCTTAGTTTCTAGAAATGGCTTTACTCATGGTTTGTCTGGCTGAATAACTGACCCTGAGATTCCTCCCAGTCCTGCAAACAACTGTTGTTTCTCGCTTAATCCTGGGACAGAAACACAACTGGCTCCAGAGATTCAGCATGGTACAATATGTTCCCCGTGACATATGCTTTCCATAAGAGAGTCTGGAATCTGTAGTGCATGGCAAGAATCTTGGAAAGATGTACTGAAAGATGAAAAGGGAGAAAGAAATGAACAGCAACAACAAAGAGCAATTCCCTGGGGTAAGGAGTGGAGGGAATGCTGGTTTTGGTACAAATAAATGGGTCTAATTAATGCATGTTGGTGTTTGGTACTTTGGTTTCAGTTTAGATTTATGTTTTGATACCAGACTTTCTCTTAGACCACGTCAGGTCAGCAGGCCTTTTCCATTCAAATAACACATTCTTTATAAGCAGCCGTACGTGGCCGGGTCCCCTTTGTAAGTTAGGTCATGGTGTGACACACTTTGAAGATGAAAGATTTAAGTATCATTTCTGCCATCACACATGCACAGATTAGTAAAGTGAGTCAGTGTCTTGCTCTTTCATTTTTGAAAACTTTGCCGGCTGTGACTTTAAGACAGCAGTTGTGGCCAGAGAAGATGGTTTCCTTTCCCCACTGCATCACTGACTTTCCAGCAGAGGCTGTGAAGCCCTCTTTGCAGCTGTGGACTCTAAGGGAGCTCTTTGAAGTCCTAACTGGCTTCCATGTCTGGGGTTGTCGAGAGGAGGGTTTCTGTTGCTTCTGGTTTCTTGGGAGCCCTTGGGAATCCTGCTGTCACTTCCTCCACATGGTGCTTTTTTATACAATTTCTCTCCATCTGTGACTCACTTGTCCCTAGAATAAGGAAGGTCTACAATTCTCCAGCAAGGGCAGTGCCTTGTTTAGGCAGAAACAGGGGTGAGCGCCTTAAAGAGTGCTAGACTCTGGAAAGACCCAGTTGACTCTTTTTTTTTTTTTATTAGTTGAATATGGACTTACAATTGAGGGGGAATCATTATCAAACAATCAAGAACAAATGTATATTCACATAGTTAGCCAAGGCTGGTGCCATTCCATGGTTTCCCCCCCTTGGGTTCCCCATAGTTCTATGTTTCCCCCAGTTGAACCCCTGTGTTAAATGGACTTCTCATGGAGGTCGGAGATCTCCTTCTGAGTTGATTCCCCCATACTCCCTCCCTCCAGTCTCCTAGATGTCCTTCCTAATCCCTCCCCCTCTGCCCACCTCCCTACGTCTCCAGGTGTCTAGGCAAGGTTCCCCCTGTTAGTGTAAAAATTCATACATGTTGAGATTATTATTAGCTTAGCCAGGCTGACTTTTGAGATGGCCCTTGATAAGGGCTTTTCTTCCAGCAGGAATTAGTAACATTGCTGCCACTGCCACCAGATACTTCATGTCCAATGCTGTGCTTCTTCTTCTTCTTCTTTTTTTTTTTTTTTTTTGGTCCATTTAACTAAGACTTGTTAAGGGTCAGATGCTGCTTGAAGCATTAGGAACTCACCAGACAAGAATCCCTGCTGCCACAGAGCTTACACTTCAGTGGTGGGGTTGGGGGATGAAAATAAGTAAGTAAACTGGGAAGTGCAGAGGTGGCAAATGCTATGGAGGAAAATCCAGTTGGGGAGGGAGCATTATTTGTGGCAATCCTTAGACTCTATGAAGTAGGAAGAAGTCCCATTTTACGGACAGAAACAAGCTTAAAGAGTGAGAAAATTTAATTCAGTTACTGAATTAGTAAGCTGTGGGACTGAGATTGAAATTCCAGCCTATTTGCCTCAGAAATCTAAGTATCCTCCTTTGTAATTCACACACTGCCATTTATAAACCAATTTTCAAACCAAAAGTTAGTTCCTCAGAAGCATCACCCAATTCCTGGGCACCTGTGGACACTCATTCAGTCATGCTGCAGAAGGTTTCCATGCTGCCACAGCCACTGTGCTGTTGAGCTTGACCTCCCTGCTGCGTGAGCTGCAGTAGATGGCTTCCTCCTTCCTGAAACTTCTCCCAACGCCCTCCAATTTCTAAGCCCTTCTAGGTTCTCTCCTTCCTCCCTGGCCTCTCCTCAGATAATTCTCTCTTGCTCCACTTACTCCATTACATAGTGTGCTCCTGCCTGGTCTAGCCTCCTATATTAGTCAGCTTTTTGTCACGGTGACCAAAATACCTCATGAGAACAACTTAGAAGAGGAAAAGTTTACTCTGGTTTAGCGTTTCAGAGGTTCAGTCCATAGTCGGCCAACTCTTGCTCTGGGTCCGAGCAGGGTCGTGGTGGAAAGGCATAGTGGAGGCAAGCTGCTTAATTCATGGCAGGCAGGAGTGAAGTGGGCAGCAGGCAGCCGCGACACATCCCAGTGACCTACTTCCTCCAACCATGCTCCACCTGCCTGTAGTTAGCACCTAATAACCCATTCACATCACAAATCCATCTAATGGAAATGATCCCCTGACTAGGTCACAGCCGCCATGATCTAATCACCAACGTCCTGCCGTAGCACAGAAGCTTCTGGGGGATGCCTCATATCCAAATCATAACACCCCCAGGTCCTGTTCTTTTCCCCACATCCTTCCTGGGCACCCCATCCCTGCCAGGGCAGTCTTCATAAAATGTAAGTTGTATATTCCTAAAAAACATTCAATGACACTCCATTGATTTTTTGGTCAAATTTGAAATGTCCAGCTCTTGGTGACCTAGCCTTTGCTCATCTATATCTTCACATTCTTCTACTGCCTACATGGCACCTTAGCTCTAGTCACTTGGAACTAATGTAACCCCCCCCCCCCATGTATCATGACATTTCATCACTTTGTTCCTGACTCCTAATGGTCTGACAAAATTCAGTGTTCCTGGGAAGCTTCCTCTGATCCTGGTTGAGCTACTCCTCTGCGCTCTCACATTACCTTTCCTATACCTCTCCTCTGTCCTCCTCGCAATCCTCAAATTTCTTGCCCATCTCTCCAGCAATATGACCTAGCTGTGCCATGGCGGGTAGGGCATCTACTTTATCCTTTCTCCTGTCTTCCTTCCCCACAGCAGTAAGGAGCTCACAGCAGCGGAACTCAAGAGCTATTCACTACAAGACAAACCAAAGCATCAAGTTTTTGTTTTTGCTTAATGATTTGTACTAAAAATCTATCTCACCAGAACTTACAAAACAAACTTAGCTAGTGTCAGATATAAATCAAACCCTACCTCATAGTACGCAGCATAGTTAGGAAAAAATATAAACAATAGTTATAAATAGTGTTACACCCAGAACTTGTCCTCATTTAATCAACAAACTCGAACACTGAGATGGCTTCCTCCTGTCAAAAATGCTGTTAAGTATGATAGACCTAAATTAATAATTTCTCTGAGTCTTGTTTTTCTTGAGTGACTAAGAAGGAGCTGGACTAGATGACCTCCAAGGTATACCTGGCTTTCAAGTTCAAGGATCTGACATCAAAGTTCACCTGAAGCCGGTATGTCAACCTTTGTTCCAAAGCATTCTTGATACCTGCTGCAGCTACTTCTGTAGTATCTTTCCAGTGCATAGCCAATAGTCGCCCATCCACCTGGTTAGAGCCACATAGTTACAACATGATCCTGCTGCCCAGCCACAGTTGATTGGTCATGGAATGGAGCTGAGAACCAGACTGGGCCAACGAAAGACCTTTCCCTGAGAATTAAAAATTGATCTAAGACAGATGAGACTCAAAGCTGGGCTCTTAAGAAGAACTGAAAGCCATGGAATGGCTACTCAGCCCTTCCTTCAGCTAGTACTTGTTGAGCACCTAGATATATTGGAAAAGTACTCAGCCCCTCTTACTGTGCAAGCGAGTCTCAGTCTACTGTCCTCGTGGCTTTTCAGTTCTTAGTTCCAGTCCTTCTGGAGGCCCACCGCATTGCTGTGCTTCGGTTCCCTGGGACACCCCTTGGTCCTCATAATAAATTGTCCTTTCTTGGATTAAGTTGTCATGATTTGTTGGCATATTAACTCCAACCCCCAAAGTTCCAACTGTTATCTCACCACCAGTTTTTCAGGGCCTGCCTGAGCAGTCATTCGTTTTTCCCTGTGGGCCTTTTTCTGTCACCACCATAGGTGACAAGGCTGTTCTATCAACTCGAATCCAAGGCCAAGAGGCAAGTACCAGGGACTTCCTTGAGCCTTTTACATGAACCCTGTTTTTTCCAATTAATCATGGCCACACAAAAAAATGAAACAATAACACAGAACCTCTTAAAAAGCACACAGGAAAGGAGGTAAAAGGGCCTCATGCAGTCTCATTAGATAGAACCCACCCTCCTCATGCTGATTCCAGCAGAGAACACATCTTGACAAATCATGTCCTCTAGTCAAAACAAGCTGAGGTCCAAACACATGGAGTAGATATAAAGTACATTGTTTTCAGGAGACTGAACTCCAAGCCACGAATTCCAGAAACGTTCTTTGAAAGTGCTGCCTATTAGACATGCCAGTTTTAAATTAAATTAATGTGTGAGGGAGGAATGTTTTGATTGATTTATTAGATCAGTATCAAGCTTCCCTCTAAGGAGCTCAAGGTGCTCTATGCAGAAGGACTAGAGAGAGAGCTGGACTGTTTAAGGAATGTCAGGTTTTGCCCTTGTCAGTTCTTCCTAGTCCCATAGGAACCTCGTGGGTTTCCCTGGCTGCCCTTTGAAGCTGGAGCCGTACGTGGTGAGCCCCAAGTCTGTCCTCTGGCTGAGAAGAGCACCAAGCCGACCTGAAATGCTTTCTCAGAACTGCAGGAAGAGTGACCTAGCGGGCGTCCTCGCTCTTCTCCCAGCTTGTCTTGACCTTACAGAGCTCTGTGGAGCACGTTTGGAAGGAAGTGCCGCAGTTCCATTTCCTAGAAGGAAGTTGTTGTGTGCTTCCCCCCCTTCTATTAGATTGTATTAAAACACACACACACACACACACACACACACACACACACACACATCCTGGACAAATAGCAAGTTGGCCTTTCATCATCAAAGCCTTTCTGGACTCACTCATTTTGAGGCCAGGTCAGAAGTATGAATGATTTTAATGACTTCTATGCTGGAGGGAAAACTCCGAGGTTCAGCCAAACACTGCCCTTGCCTGGCTGGAGGGTCAAACATGTATTTAGGTGGAGAGCAGTGGTCAAAAGTGATTATGACAATGTTTTCTGTTCCCCTGTGCTCTTGGTCTTTTTCAGTCTCCTCTTCAACCTGGGTGGGCATTTATGACTCTTCTGATACTGCGGAAATGATGCTATGTGCCCTTAAAGGCTATGTCATAAAACACAATACACCTTCCACCTGGCTGTCCCTCTTTGGAGGTTTGCCCCTGTACACACCTGCCATGTGTGAGAAAGTCCACCAGAGAGGCCCATGTGGAGCGGGACTAAGGCCCAGCCCAGAGACATGGTGGAACTACCAGCAGACACTCAGCACCAACTTGTGGACATATAAATGAGCCACTTTTCCAGGGAGGTGTATCCTGAGTTCTGCTCAGAGTGTAGACTCATGAGCACAATTAATGGTCCCTATTATTTTAAGTCAACATATTGGGATGACTTCTTATGCAGCAACAGAAAATTAGAACAAGAGGAATGAAGGGTTTCTCTAAACACTCTGACTTATACACCAAGGCACTGCAAAGAAAGTGATTCTACAAGTTGTAGTCTGATGTAAATGAAGTTTTGACTCTAGCAGGGGAGGAATCCAGCTGTCTTGACTTCCCTGCTCACAGAGGAGTTGTGTGATGCAGAGAATCTTTGACACACATGCTTTTTTGCATACAATGCAGCCTATGGAAATGTACATAAATAGACTGATTCTGGGAGCCACTTCCAAGTGTCTGGAATGGAGGGAGGCCTTCCCCAGGGAGCTGCAAAGCCTGCAGACAGCACTTGCCCTCTGCCAGGACATGGGGTCTGCACTGCTGAAGTTCTCTAGGGAGAAAGGGCTCTAAGTCATCTTGGACTCTGCCTCTGTGTTCTGGGTGGCCAGGATCTAGGTCTTGAACCATCTTACCGTAGTACCCGTACAGCATTTGATTGCCATAGGAGGGATAGTGTCCCCTAAGACTGAGGAAGTCAACAAGTTAGACTCACAGTAGAGAGAGAAAGGGGTCTAGAAAACCACATGACTTCCCACAGTCATAATAAAAGCAGGACACGCAACTTCAGGTCTTTCTGGTAAGAGTAGATCATTAGTAAAATCTGCAATGCTTGTGACTTCTTTTGGGGTGGGGTGTCTATTCTATTCTATTTCATTCTCTATGCACTGAACCCAGGGGTACTTTACCACTGAACTACGTCCCCAGTCCTTTTAGTATTTTTTTTATTTTGAGACAGGGTCTTGCTAAGTTGCCCAGGCTGGCCTCAAACATGTGATACTTCTGCCTTAGCCTCCAGAGTCGCTGGGATTACAGGGGTGTGCCACTGTGCCTAACTATTCTCTTCTACTTAATCACTTGCATACTCAGAACTTTGGCTGTGTGTACTAAATGCTGACACTGGCTGCGTCAGGGACAAAGATGCTCTAGGTGGCTGCTGTCTTGAGTCACAGTCTGACAGGGATCACAAATTTGTGAAAAGGTCAACAAACATCTACATAATACTTGCTACAGGCTGCACGCTGTTCTGAGTTCTGCGTACTTCGTCACTTATTTTGTTCTCATAAATACCCTATAAAGTAGGTGCTATTACCATCCCCATCTTATAGATGACGAAACTCAGGCACAAAGAGACTAAGTGATGTGCTCAAGGTCACATAGCTGGTGGGACACAAGTTCTAAGGCACAGTCTGACTCCAGATATGTCATGTGACTATTGTAAACAGAAGGCAGAATGAAGTTAGTATAGAATGTATGAGATGGGTGGGGAAGGAATGTGTAAAACAGCCATCTATTATTACAGAATAAAACAAAAAATATAAAGATGCTAAATAGAAGAGAGATTCTCAAATCTCCCCTGGTATCACTCATCTTCCATCTGACCACTCTTAGGACCTTTCTCTTCTTGATTCACTTAATCTCCCTGTTAAATAAGCCCCTTTACTTCTGTTCTCTTTTCCAGGGAGACAAAGTTGGTCTGGAAGGAGGAAGAGACTGTCACCTTTGACAGAGTGGAGGTGGCCTGTGCTTCCACTGTACACAAGGTGGGAGTGTCACGAGCTCTGCTTTTGGGGTTACATAGTGATGACCAGTGACCAGCTTCTCGTTCCTCAGTAGCCACTGGAAAGGAGACCAGGGTGTCCACGAGGGTCACTGGAGCTGATGATAAGCTTGCTATTTTCCACAGCATGTGCAATGTTGAAATGCAGCTTTAGACTTCAGAGCGACACGGTACTCCCCACTTATCTGAGATTTTACCTCCCACAGTTTCAGTTACTCTTGATCAATTGCAGTCTGAAAATATAAACTGGAAAACTCCAGAAAAAAATTTTGAAGTTTAAACCTGCATGCTGTTTTGAGCACCATGATGAAATCTTATATTGTCCTGCCTTGATGTTAATCGTTCCTTTGTTCAGTGCGTTGACACTGCGCATGCCACCCACCCGTTAGTCACTTAGCAGCCATATTGGTTATTAGACCAGCTGCGGCAATGCCACAGTGCTTGTGTTCAAATGACCCTTATTTTACTTAATTATGGCCCCACAGCACAAGCAGAGTGATGCTGGCATTTCAAAGAGAAGCCTAGAAGTGCTTCTCTCAACTGAAAAGGTAAAAGTTCTTGACTTAATAAAGAATGAAACAAGAAATTGTATGCTGACTTTACTAAGATGGATGGTAAGAACCAATCTACCCACAAAATTGTGAGGGGAAAAGGAATCAGTGCTAGTTTTGCTGCCATACTACAAACTACAAGAGTTATGGCTAAAGTGTTAAGTAAACACATCTTAAGTATGTGTTTACTTAAGATGGCAAAGGCATTAGATTCATGCATGTGTGTACAGGAAAAAAACCGGCTATGAAGTGTTTGTCACTACCCAGGGTTTTGGGCATCCACAGTGGTCTTGAACTGCACCCTCCATGAAGTAATGGAGTTGGAAAGAGGAATCAATGAGTTAAACTGGGCTGCTTTCTGAGAGAGCACTGTAACAGGTCCACTCTCACCTCCCTCTCACCTTTAGTGAGCAATTGCTGTATATAAGGTGTTAAGAGTTTAGACATGAAGTGTCCCCTAAAAGCTCACCTGAGACAACAAGAACATGCAGAGGCAAAATGATTAGATTATGAGGGGTGTCACCTACACAGTGCATCAATCCTGACAGTTAACTGGGCTGTAACTGCAGGCAGGTAGGATGTGGCTACAGGAGGTAGGTTCCTGGGGATGTGCCTTTGGGCTAAATGTTTTGCCCCTGGTGAGAACTCTCTCTGCTTCCTGATGGCCATGTCCTGAGCTGCTTTCCTCTGCCATATTCTTCCACCATGCTGTTCTGTTTCTCCTTGGGTCCAAAGCTATGGAGTCGGCTATGAACTGAGACTTCTGAAATTGAGCTACAAATAAACTTCCTCCTCTAAAATTGCTCTAGTTGGGTCTTCTGGTTACAGCAGTAAAAAAGCTGTAACCATATACAGGTGCCAAGTGCTGAGGATGCAGAAAAGAACATGACCTAGATCAGCCTTCCGTTCTCATAGCCATAGCTTTTGCATTTTCAGCGTGACGTATAGTTAGAAGCACATTTAAATTGTATGTATGTGTATATATGTATATGAGCTACAAGGTTGTGCGGTTTTATCTCATTAAATGCAATGAACGCTGATCTAGTCTGTTCTACTGTTGATTAAAAAAAATGCTGATTACAACCCATTGTTCCACCAATGTGCAATGGATCAAGTTGTGCAAGAAGAACACTAGTCTGAAAAAATACTATTAACGTGGAGAAAGAAAGTTAACACATGTAATTATAACACAATGTGAAAGTGCAGGCATAGGGGTGTGCATAGAAGGTCTGGAGCCCTGAAGAAGACACAGGAGCCTGGACAACTCTTTCCTATGTTCTTTCTATTACTGGTCATGAGGGCAGACACAGTGCATCCTGTGGGAATCACTGAGGCCCTGTTCCCCAGCACATCTCTCACTGGCTTCCCAATCTACCCATGTCTTCTGCACAGTCCAGATACTGCCTCTGGGTGACCCCGAGTCAACATCATTCATAAGATCATCTCTACAGAGACAGAACAGGAATGGACTAGCAGCTTGGCTCACTTCCAGCTTCAGTTGAATTTCTAGAATTCTCCCATTTGTTCACCACTACCCTAGGCACAGGTAGAGTTCCACATGGATGATTTTGTTTCATCAGTTCTGCTTCTTTTTTCCTCCTGGCTCCGCCCTGGTGAGTCTTGAGTGAGAAGGTAAGGAGCAAATTCCAGAGGCAAAGATCAAGGCAGCAAGTGGCAAGAAGGACATGGGTGATATCTGCTGGCTGCTGATCCAGAACGCAGATGCCAGGTGCAGAGGCAACTCAACCGCAAGGCATGCATTTACTCTCCTGGGGTCACCACCCAGAGCAGAAGACAGGGTGCCAGCTGATGACCCCAGAGGCCCGAATGACCAACCCAGGCATAGACTGTTCATTAGTTGCACAGATGTTGCAAAGGGAAAACATTTGTGCTTGTGAGCAATCCTGAAGAAAACCAGAATTAATACTTGAATATTTAACCTCCAAGAAAATGCCTGGCAGTATCCTGGAGCCAATGATTGTGGTTACCAGGCTAGGCTTTGGAATAAGAGTGACTTAGGGACAAATCCTGGTGTTGCCATTTCCTGTGTGCACTTCAGAAAGCACCTGAGGATAGAGAAGAGTGAGACACAACCCCAGCCTTCTGGAGCTCACACCCACTGCTTAGCCTTCCTGAGCCTCAGTTTCCTCACTGGTGAGAAAGGATAATGATCAGACCTACCTCCTAAGGTTGCATGAGGATTAACATCAGAAAGGATGGAAACACCAATCACAGTTATCTTTATCGCTTGGGTGGTGGGAAGAAATGGCAAACAGGACAAAGGAGAATGGTAAACTGCCATGACCACGGGAGACTGTATCCTACAACCTCCTTTCTTCAAGGACCTTAAAGTAGAACGGAAGTCTTTCTTGATCGCTTCATCTCCATCTCAAATCAGTGTATCTCTGGAAAATTAGGGGTTCCTCAAAACCCCTGCTGGGGGGCTGGAGCATGGCTCAGCAGTTGGAGCACTTGCTTGGCATGCACAAGGACCCAGGTTCAAACCCCAGCACCACATACATAACTAAGTGTCAGAGAAACAAAGGTCAGATGAAAAAATAAACAAAATTGATACTCTCTCTCTTTCTCCTTCTCTCCTTCTTTCTCTCTTTAAAAAAATTGCTAAAAAAAACAACCCTGCTGGCTGCAAGTTTATCATAATTATGTACAAATACTGAATACATGGGCCAGACATAAATTTCTTTGCTGGGTTCTATGGAATGACAGGAAAAGCCTGCTACTGAGGCCCAATTAGAAATAAAACGAAATGACTTTTCCTGAGGTGGTGAGGGCTTTCTGACCAGCCCAGTGAGATTCTCCCCAGCCCAGGTGAACAGATGAGATGCCTTGCCCAGAGCTGAGGACTGAGCACTGCCTGCTGATAGCTGCTGGGATAACAGGGTCCTCCTACCCATCCCTCCCTTTGTTCTTCTCCTTCTTCATCTTTTGTGGTACTGGGGATTGAACCCAGGGCTTTGCATATGCTAGGCAAGCCCTATAACACTGAGCTACAACCCCAGTCCTTTTTATTTTATTTTGAGACAGAGTCTCACTAAGTTTCTGAGGTTGTTCTCAAATGTGTGATCTTCCAGCCTCAGCTCCCTGAGTAGCTGGGATTATAGGCATGTGCCAGTATACCCAGCTCTAATTCCTTCTTTTTTTGGCAGTGGGAGTGGGGTATGTGTGTGTGTGCTAGGGACTGAACCTAGGGAGGCTTAATCACTAAGTCACTTCCTCAGCCCTTTTTATATTTTATTGTTGAGACAGGATCTCACTAAGTCACTCAGGGCCTTGCTTAGTTGCTGAGGCTGGTTGTGATCCTCTTGCCTCAGCCTCCCAAGTTACTGGGATTGTAGGTGTGCGCCACTGTGCCAGCTATTTTTCCTTCTTAATCCACTTTGTGGAAACTTCTTTCTGAGATCAGCCTGCAGCTGCTGGAGCATTTCTTCAAGAACCCTAACAACAAGGCTTTGAATGGGGAACTTAGGGAAGAGGGGCTCAGAAAGAGCAGTTTCCCAGGAGTGGCCCAGTATAGGTTCTAGCACAGTGGAGCTTCTGACCACAGAAAGAGATGATGAAAACTCTGCAGAGTTTAAAACGGTAACTTTGAAATGTGACCTCTCCTATTTCATGGAGCAATGGTGGAGAATGTACGTGGGTGATCCTTCTATAACACCATTATACAACCTGTGCTTCATGGCCAGCTCTGGAAGGTGCTGGGCCCATTTGCAGGGAAGCCTGTGTGATGCTGGACTACACAGGCAAGTCTGTTGTTTAATTGAGGGTTTTTTTTTTTTTTTTTTTTTTTTTTTTTTGTTACAAACATCTTTGATCATGGAGCCCTTTTGCTAACAAACCGTTCTTTCTGCCAAGGGATATCATCTGGCAGTGAGCACTACTAGGTTCTGCTTTCACTAAAAACTCTTCTCTTGAGTGCAAGTGGGTTGGACTGCCATGTGTACTCTTGGTCAGACCCCAACTGCACCACAGGAAGAGGAGCCTATCTGGGAAAGGAAAGAATCCACCAAGCCACCCTTGGGCCCTCCTGACCAGGATCTGAAACTCTCCACTTGGTCTTCTTTAGTCTCTCTTCAGGGGTGAATGTGAGAAAGAGAATGTTCAAGTGGAGAATGCTGGAAATCATGTGTAGCCTGGAAGTTTTTTTTTTTTTCCCCCCTAAAGAGAGAAGGACAGTGAGAGAGAGAGAGAGAGAGAGAGAGACAGAGAGAGAGAGAGAGAGAGACAGACAGAGAGAATCAATTTTCATTGAGTTTTTCACATGGCTTTCGTTGCTCTGACACTCAGTTGTGTACGTGGGGGCTGGGGTTCAAACCAGTATATTTGCGCATGCTGGGCAAGCGCCATAACCACCGAGCCACTGCTCCAGCCCTTTTTAAAAAAAATAATTTGGCAACCATGAAGGGCTACTTAGGTCAGGGAGCTACTCAGCAACTCTGTATTTACTTACACTCAATACAGAAGCCCACAGGTGCTTTTAAAAAGCTGGTCTGCATGGCCTTATTAAGGGAAAGGAAAAAAAAAAAAAAGAAAGAAAGAGGAGTGGGAGGAGGAGGAGGATGACGGGTAGAAGTTGGAAAACACACCAGCCAGGCATTGCAACAGAAGTTGCTGGTAATTGGGAACAGCAGAAGTGAGCCCTGTGTGTCTGCTCCAGCCGTCTACTGCTTAGTTGAGAGTCTGATTGTCTGGCGTCTGTCCTCTGGCTTTTGGAGTGGACCTGTTTTCCTGGAATATGCATTTATTGAATTCTGAAAGGCCAGATCCTCTATGTAGATTAATTCATGATTTCAAAGACTCTTTGAAACTGGCAAAACATTCTGTTATTTCCAAGAGTTATTACCACTGAAATCCTGGCACAGCCTGGGAGGTCAGCCTGTAATCTTGTTTAGATTCTTTTAAATTTAGAAACTTTATAGTGGGTTAAAAATAGATGCCATTTGTGTACTTTTTCCTCCTTTAATCCCCACTTCAAGGGCTGTTCAATCATTTTGACCCACCCTAGATATGAGCCAGGGAAATTCTAGCACTTGTCATTTAGGAGTCTGCTGGACATAAACAAAAGTCATTTCCACATGGGTTTTAGGGTGATGTTAGTTATAGGACTGTGCAGAGTTGCTCATTATTCTACAAATTAAGTTCTAGAATTAAGAGCAAAGGATTGTCCCCAACCCTGGGGAACAGTTGATGGATTCATGAAAACACGGATTACAAGAGAGAAGTTTCCAGCGCTGTTCCTGGAGGGCTGGTGTGCTCTGCATTAGACTGTACAAGCCGGTGGGAACGATCAGTGCTTAGGTCAGAAGAAACTGTATGAAGTTGCAAGGTCAGGCTGCTCAAAACCAAAAGGCAAATAAAGACTGCTCTGATTTCAGAAGAGCTAAAATACCGACCATTATCTCCATTGCATCGGCCAGGGCTTTTGGGGTGCCATATTTTCATGACCAGCAAAGGGAATGTTATTACTCAGGATTACCTCTTCATGGTTACTTACCTTCATGAACATGCTAAATCCAGTTTTAAGGAGATCAGTGAGGCCTGAAGACATGTGCTCAATATCAACAGGATCTGGCTTCTCAGGATTAAATATTTCCTCCACAATCTGCTTCAACAATGGCTTATAGGTCGCCTGGAAGGACAAAATATTGTGCTGTAAGTAAAAGAAATTGTTTGGTTTATCTGCATCAAGGGAAGCAAAGCAAGTTTGTTTTGATACTGGGCAATGCTTGTATGTGTGTGCGCGCGCAGGCATGTAAAGACAATAAACCAACATGGAGTTTTGGATACACTCTCACTCCAGTTCTCTAGCACTATGTTCTGCCTCTTACACCCCCTTCTACAAGCAAATCTCTCTTACTTGAGCTACAATAAATCATAGTTTGACTACTTGTTCAATCTTTCTTACTTGATTTTTTTTTTTTTTGGACAAGGAATTGAATTCAGAGGTGCTTAACCACTGAGCCACATCTCCAGCCCTTTTTATTTATTTATTTATTTATTTTTGAGACTGTGTCTCACTAAATTGCATAAGGCCTCACCAAATTTGAGGCTGGCCTTGAACTTGCGACCCTCCTGTCTCAGCCTCCTGAGCTACTGGGACTACAGGCATGGGCCACCATGCCCAGCTTCCATTCAGATTTAAAGGGAGAATTTCATACGTGAAGTATGCTGGAGAACAAAATCCTGGAATTTGATATAAACATGAAGATGGCCTTCAGTTTTTTCCTAAACATTCTTAGAATTATGTTCCCCTCTCCTAGGAACTTGAATGTTTACTTCCAATGTGTTGTCAAGCTTACAGCAATCCCTCCTTCCTCTAAAGAGTGCAACTCTAAATATGCCTTGGCCAGAAAAAGAAGATAAGATGACAAAATGAATCTGACCGAGGTCAGGGCAGAAAGCAGGCCACAGAGCACCATAGGAATTTCGGTAGAATTAGGGTGATGTTAGTTTACAGCAACTCCTAGAGTTTGATAAATGATGCTTTCCTTTTCTCTGACCCATATTTAGGTTGCATTTGGAGGCAGCTGTCTCAATGACTGCTGTGCTTTCTGAGTGCCTCTTTCCTAAGATTCTCCCAACCTCTAAGTTCTTGCTGGAGCTTTTCTGTGTTTTCCCTTCCCATTAACTGGGCCACCTTCCCCCCAGTGTTGTTGCCACTTGTTCTGCTCACATCTGGTACAGCATCTGGCAAATGCAGATGCGGGGCAAAAGCAGAAGAAACGTCTCCCCTCCACACACTCTCCGATCCATGAAAACCACGTTCCGATGGCACTGCTGGGGTGCTGGTCTAGTCAACCTACATTTGTCTCTTTACGTTGGCCACATACGTGGCTTGCCTGTACCCATGGTCACAGGTACTTTGTGTACTGACCTCATCCCTGCCTCCATCTTACTTTTCTAATAGGTATTTTAAATTTTTTAAAAATTATTTTTCCTTTATTCCAGTTCTGTGAAAATATCTCAGAAATAAATAGCCATTAACATAAATACAGCTGGTCTATTCCTGGGGACAAGACGCAGGCAGAATCAGTATCTGCTCAGTTGAGGATATCACCTTCCACCTTTTTAATGCTTATTAGTCAAACAGACCATTGTGTGCCTAGAGATTTCATGATTAACTAAATGATCATGAAGGATACACATTGAACAGGAACACTGATACCACAGGAATCTATATAATAAAGCTATGAATCAACCTTGCTAATAAGAGAAATTTGAAATAAAGATATACCAACACTTTTTTTTTTTAAACTTGGGCAAATATCCAAAAGTTAGAAAACACACACTTTTGATGAGGCCTTGGGAGTAACGTACTCTCAGACCATGCTGATTGGAAGGTTAAGAGAAATTTGGCTACCCATCAAAACTACAAATGCATCTGATCTAGCAATTCCACTTTTGGAAGTTTCATCTTTGGACACATTCATGTATGCAAATGAGATCCCAAAAAAAGGCTGTTTATTGTCTGAAATAGCAAAGATGAGAAACCACCGAAGTGTTCATCACTAGGCAGCCACCAAATAAGTGAGGTAGAAATACAGGGAGGGATGCTGTGGAAGAGAAGAGGGGACCTCTGCGTTGATGTGGTAGAAAACTGTGCAGAATCGTGTGTGATGGCAAAGGGCAAGATGAGCCACACTGCATGGTGGGCTGGCATACGTGTATAAAATGCCAGGGGGACACCACAGCTTCTGTTCACTGAATATGCAAAAACACGCTGGGGTGATTTAGAAAAACTACAGTCAGTGATCAAGGACTGGGCACCAGGCAAAGGCAGGAGGAAGACTTTCTACTGGATTGCTTTTACTTTTTTAAAGCACGATTTAAAGCACCACTATAAACAATTAAAATGTTCACCTTTTATTTGTCATAAATTAATCAATTTTTATGCCTGGGAAATCAATTAGGGTGAAGCACACTGAAATGTTAATTAGGGCTATTTCTGGGCTCAGGATGTTGGAGGTATTTATTTTTACTTTTCCAAATTAAAAGGTCTAATTCTGGATTTATAAAATAATCCAATATATTATTTTAAGTGTTAAAAAAAAAGTATGTGGAGTGTTCTGGGCTCTGCAAATACTCTTCCTTGAGTAAGTTGCCTCGGGAGCACTTCCATCATCTTAGGCCTTCTGAATATTTATTCTCTTTAACTTATATTTAAGCTCTTGAAATCTTCTCCCCAAGGGGAAGTGCTTTGGCCACTACTCTGCTACCTTATCAGCATTACCATTGAATATTAAATTACTTCTTAGCAATAGATTCCAATTTTCAGTCAGGTTCATTATCAGTTGACTAAAAGACTCTGTTCTCCAGTCTTCTGTGCAGTAGAGTATGGATGTGTCCCTAAGTTCTGGGCAATGAGATATAAGCAGAAGAATCATGTGGGACTTTCAGAAGTCTCCTTTTAAAAATGGAAAAGTATGCTTTTCTGCTCTTTCTCTGTTGTGATGCCCGGAGCTCCAGCAGCCATCTTGGAAGGCAGGGGTATTCCTTAGAGATGCAGCAGAGAGCTGGAGAAACCTTGGTTAGCGATGACTGTAAAGCGGTTATAACCACAACACAGGCTAAATAGGGACCTACTTCACATGACAAAAAAACTTTATGTGTTTCAGCTACTGTTGTTCAAATTTCTGTTACTGAACTGAATCAATTTCTGATACAAAGCATGAAGGGAGATATAAAGGGCCAGTCTTTCCTTCTAGGAGCTTCCAGGTACTTATTTTATTCACCTATATAAAAATTGGTTATATAAAGTTAACTAAGTGGAAACAGAGAAATATACATAGGCTGTCATATTTTAGAGAGAAGAAAATATATTCCTCAACCCACAAAGAAAATAGGTTGCTGCTCTTCACAGGGCACACCTTTTACAAGGAAGAAAAGCAGTCTGACATAAACCCAGACCCTGGGCGAAGGTGGTTCTGTAACCAAGCCAAAACACTATACTCTGCACTCCTCTGTGCCACGCACAGTGTGCCCACAGTGACAGGACTGTTCTTAGGGCTCTGGATGGAAGAAGCAGGCAGGAAGCAGTTATGGAGGGTCAGGGAAAGCAGGGATGCTGGGCTCTCTCTCTCCCCTCTCCTTCCCTCGCTCCACATGGGGCTGGGCACCCCTGGGGGATGGGTGAGCAGAGATTTGGAAGTGCTATTTCTTTAACACTTTAATTCTTGAGTTTTGTGATTACCATATGCTATTGAAGAAGGCTGGGAATCTTTCTTATTTTGTTTTTTAAGATAGCAGGTGAACAAGTATTCAGAATGAGGAAATATATAACAATTTAAATACGGAAGGGTAATGGGTAGAAAACATATCACATAAACCAGAAAAATAAATGTTTTTATTAACTGCTTGGCATACTCCTATAATACTCATTTCTTACACTTTAGCTGCATTCTCTCTGGTTATTATTATTTAAACATTTTATTTGTTACTAGGGATTGAACCCAGGAGCTCTCTACTACTTAGCTATATCCCCAGCCTTTTTTATTTTTTATTTTGAGACAGGGACTTGCTAAGTTGCCTCACACCTGCAATCCCTGGCCTGTCTCCAGAGTCACTGGCATTGCAGGTATGTGTCACTGTGCCCAGTTGGTTCTCATTTTATGTGACAACAATTTTGAAATATCACTTTTCTACAGAGATGAGATAGTTGTTGAGATCTTGTCTTTCCACTTCTTCTAACCCTCCTTTTAGACTCAGTTGGTCTTTGTAAACCACGTTGCTGCTTTGCCAACTAGGTCTGATAGGTTCTGCCAATAGGGGGCACTAGAGGGACCTTAGCAGGCAGGAGAGCAAGCAGGAACTTGCTCCTCCCTGAGACTTCTTCCTGCCAGCCTCACGCTGGCAATGGCTTCTCACAACTAGAAACTGGCCTTCTGGACTTTTGTCATAGGCTCCAGTAAATTACCTTACTTAGTTAAGCCACTTGGAGCTTTTTAAATTTTTTCTATTTTTCCTTGTAACCCAAAGCATAGTTATATAATAGAAGTATTATTCATTTAAAAAGATGTTGATAGCTTTTGTCATATAATGTTTAGGAAAAAAACCACTAAATTTTCTATTAAAACAATTAAGTACAAAACAACTAAACAACATTGTGTGTTTAAAGAGCACAATTTGGGAAAGACTTTCTCAGTTACAAAGCAGTGCTTGTCTTATCGCTTCTTAGGAAATACATCTAAACTTTTTCCAATTAGGGTTTTAATGATGAGAATCTTTAGCTCCTTTATTTCAGTGACTTAGTTTGGATTATTCTGTGCCCCAAGTCACATTTGAAATCTGACTGGAATGAACTGCCTTGGCAGTGGCTTCTCAGATGACAACCCCAACTGTCATGGAGCTGTCTTCTTAGCCAGGAGCTGCCCACTTCTCAGCGAAGGCAGGCCCATGCAGAAGTTGAAGGGCGGAACCCAAACTCAAGTTCTTCTCACTTATTAGAAAGGGTAGATCAGTCATTCTTCAACATTAAGAAGGTCAACTACAGTAATTCAAAATTTCCTAATCAAACACTTGCTAGCAATTCACCTTTTTGGGGAGAAGGAGAGGAATTAAAAACTCATGAAAATTTGTCTGTTCCTTTTCTTTAGTCATTTGTTGCTTATTTCCCATGCTGTATGAGTTGGGGATGGTTGTGTCCTACACAACTGTTCACAGACTCAGGCTCCTGCCACTGAGTGACTCCTCCAACACTCCATGGGACATTGGAATTCCACACTGGACTCTTCACATCTCATCAGCAGATAATGACAGAGAGCGGGTGAGGGGGAGGGGGAGGGGGAGAGAGAGAGAGAGAGAGAGAGAAAGAGAGGGAGCGATTCTGAATATGAATATGGAGGATTTACAGAGAGACTCTAAAAACGTGTCACTTCTACCCATAGTTCACTGGCCAAGAATTAGTCACATCTGCTAGGGAATCTGGAAAACATACTCTCACCGAGTGCCCAGGACAAGGAAATGGGAGTTTGGGGAACACAGTATTGTCTCTGCCATGGATACACTAAAGTTTAAATGAAGTATTAATATAATTATTTCCTTAACAATTGGCATGGTACATATGTAAGCAAAGGATCATTAAACCTTTTTTCCCTTCTGCCTAGGAATTTGACCTTTGGTTAACTTTCTAGCTGTTTCCCTGGAAACCTGATAAAGAAAGAATGTCAAACTATGTAGCCAGGCAGGAGTGCTTATGACAAAGATGACCCCAGCTTAGTGCATACGTTAGACTGGGAGAACTACAAATACTTGATAGAAAGCTAGAGCTCTGGGCTCTTCTGCCTATGACAACTCTTGAATAATTCTTGGGCGTGTCCCTTGGAGGAGCGCTGGAAGTTATGCTCACGGGGTTGCAGCTGAGAAAATTGCTCCTAGGGCACAGGGGGCTTTAATGCCCGGAGATTCCTGCACCTCGTCCTCTCATTCACCTACGGTCACTTTAGGACCAAACTATGTAGCTCCTTCCTTGAGAGCTGCACAGCCTGCTTCTTGCTTCGTGGATGGTCACAGGACTATTTCAGGGAAGAAAGCGCCTGGTGCTCCTCTAATGGCAAGCTCTGTTCCTGTCCTGAGCAGTGTCAGTGGGGTTATGACCACGGAGCCAACTTAGCATTAGGCACAGGATGCACAGACCCCCAGACCCACATTACTTTTCAGGGTCCAGGAAAATGTCTTAATTTTTCTTTTTCTTTTTTTTCTAAAGAGAGAGGGACAGTGGCGGGGGAGGTGGTGGGAGGGAGAGAAAGAGGAATACAATTTTTTATTTAGTTTTCATTTGGCTTTAGTTGCTCCAACACTTCATTGTATATGTGGTACTGGGGTTTGAACCCGTGTCCTCGCACATTCCAGGCAAGCTTGGGAACCATTGAGCCACCATTCCAACCCTTCTTAATTTTTTTTATATAACAAAAGGAAAAAATAACTTTTAGGTCAAAATGCTTTGATCTGAAATATTAATATAGTTTCCTTTACACCAGTATACCATATGCTTTAACATTTTTTATTTTGTAGCAGAAGGGGCTCACAAAGACAAAAGTACCAGGTGCCCCTAGAGGTCATCATGTGGGCCTGTCTGCTGGTCTCACGGGGCTGAAGGCTTGACGGAGCTTGATAGAGGTTACGCGTGAAATAGTTGAGTTTCGCAGACTTGATCTTATAACAGACTCTTTCCTTCCTGTTCTTCAAATGAGTAGTACCTTCTCAGGAAGAAACTGGACTTTTAAAAACATCGTATTTAGGGTTGGGATATAGCTCAGTGAGTCATGGTAAAGTGCCTGCCTGGCATTTACAAGGCCCTGGGACTAATAGTCCCCAGGACCACAATACAGTAAAATAAAACAAAATAACCTAAAAACTAAAAAGCAAACAAAGATGCCATATTTAAACAAAATATGAAAAATGAAATACGCCTATCTAAGTCCCTGGCTAATCTTGCGGTAAAGATAAGTAAGGTATGGTTATGTCTAGACTAATAGTGCCTGGGGAAAGGCACCTGATACAGCAACAGTGTCTGACATATAATGTTAGACTAGGCCCAGCATCTTCTAGAATTTGGTGCACATTGAGCATGTCCCAGGATATTGGTTTCTAAAGAAACCTGAATTGTGGTGGCAGCCCCCTCCCATCAGAAGGGCCGCTAACCTTGGGGTGCTGGCTGGCGGGGGCAGCAGGGACTCGCTCAGTTCTGTCCTGCAGATGCTTGCTTCTCCCTCTCCCATAGAAGTGACTCAACAGCAACTTCTCACAGAAACTAGACTTGTAGGGAGTATTTGTTTTGTTTCAATCCAAGACTGCACAGAAAAACATCTGCTCAAAACTGCTGTGGCTTTATCTGACTATTCCAAGCCTTGTTTATTTGTATTTTTTGCTGTACTATGACCTATTATTTTCTCCTTTCATCTTCTTAAGGGAAATGGCTTGTTTGCAGATTAAATCAATGTTCCATTTGCTTATCTACCCATCCATCCATCTCATCCTTCTATATATAAAAGGTTATTTTTTAAAAATTTGAATGCAGTCCCTTCAAGTTCAACAAGAGGCAACCAAAGCCTAAAGATATTAAAGAAATTTGCTTGAGTTTACATAGCCAGTTAGAAGAAGACGTCAGGATGGGGTCCCATTTCCTGTCCCCATGCTGATTCTTCCCAAAAGATCTGAGATTAGATAGAATCAGGAGAAGGAGTCAGGATTAGCCTGGGACTATGGCAGCTGGTGACATGGGCTGGGAGTGCTGACGAAAGAGCCTGGGTCTGAAGACTGTTCAGAGATCCATTTTCCACTGGGCAAAAGATGAATCAAATCTGCTGGGTTCTAAATGCTCCTGTTCAGCATGCCTAAGTCACAAGAGACAACACACATCTGTGCAGTTTCTCCAGCACAGCTCTGCCCTTGGAGACTTATGCTGAAGCCTGTCATGTAAGAGCCATCGGCATTTTGTCAGAAAGGCTACATGAGCTCCTTACCCTGAGACATTTGCTAATACACCCCTGATGCCACAGCTGAGGGACAGGGGCACTTGAAACACTGTGGCACTGAGGAAGGAGCCTGTATCTCCCATGTGCAATAAACGGAAGGGCCAGAAGTCCTACTGCACAGGCACCATGGGAGCCAGGGCTTCCACTTGCCACAGTGAACCCACAAACCACCTTTTCAGACAAGTGGGGTTAGCACTAAACTTCTTACACACCAGCAGTGACAGGATGGTCAGTTTCAGAAGGATGTCCTACATAGCTCTCCTGTCAAAGGAAAAGATAGATGCCGCGGAAGAGGACAGAGAGTCCCCTCTGCTCTGCACTCTTTCTATGGCGGTCACTGTAAACGTTCCTGTTTATAGTTATACATTTCGGATGCTGTCCTGAGAGTTTTACATGTGTTAACCTACCAAATCATTAGAGCATCTCTGTGAGACAGCTGCTATCATTAGCTCCTTCTTACTGAGGTGGAACCAGACAGAGAGAGATGAAATGACTTGTCTAAGGTCTATGTACCCAGGTATTTTGGCTCTAAAATTTGCTGGGAACCTCCACGCTAACCTCCTAATCACTAAGCATTAAGAACATATAAAGATGCCATTCTTGGTGAAATACAAAGGGTGTCATCCATCCACTGCCTGCTCACCCAGTAAGGGCAACAACTGAGATAAACCTCCATGGTGAGCGAGCACAGAGGCTTCTTGCAGCTGCGTGGCATGTGCTCCAGCCGGGGGCTCCAGCAGCAGCCTCCTTGCCCCCACCATCTGCACTCCCTGACTGCGACAGCGTCCTGGCTTCCCTGGAGTGCCAGATCTGGTGATGTTCTAAACTTATGTCTGGAGGTCCAGTCCAGACTGCACTCCTCAGGCCCTTCCAGAGGTTTGATAAGCCCTTGTGATAAACCACATTCTCCTTCAAACGGCTGGGGTGCTGTCTTCTTTCTGTATCTGAACCATGATGTACACATTTTCCTAACAGGGTAACAAACGAAGATAAAATAAGAAGCACCTCCATTGCCAGCAGGAAAGCAGGAGTGGCTGAGAGTTAGCATGTGTGCAGCTGAGCAGGAGAGGGGGCGTTGGGAGGGAACCTGGGGGAGGGGAAGACATAGGGTGGAGAGCCCAGAGCACAGCACAGGACAGACCTGGAGCAGAAGCCAATGGCCAGACCAGGTGTAATGCTTTCTGGGAAGTGCTGGGAAGCATCTTAACCAGATTCTGCAAAGAGACAGCACAGTGCCAGGTAGAAAGCATGGATTTCTCCTGGAGCCATGGGGCTGAGGACCAAACTGGAAGAAGAGATGAGCAGAAAAATGCCCAGCCAAGTCCCATCTTCAAAAGCAACCCAGCACTTTGTATCCCAGTCCATCTTGCAATCTATAATAAAATACATGCATCCCACTGAAGGTGCACCTAACAAATACTTATTAAGCACCTGCTATGTATGGGACACCTGTTTAGGCACTATAACAGATCAGAATCCCTGTCTTCACAGGGCTTACATATGTAATTTAAAATATTTTCAAATTTAAAAATACTTTGAGGGCTAGAGTAGTAGCTCAGCGGTTGCAGAGCTTGCCTGGCAAGGACATGAGTTTGAACCCCAGCACCATGTATACAAGGAAGCATCAGAGCAATGAAAGCCACAAGACATGTGCAGTATTTCACTGTGTTTGCATCATCTATTTAACATCTACAACAAGCACACACTATCCCACCCCTCTCAGCTTTCTGCTAATGGACATCTAGGGTCAACCATGGCAACCAGGTTTGATGTCACCAACTCACTACAAGGGGGAACAGATGCAACAGAGGAAACTTCATTTTCTGGAGACTGTGAAAACAGGAGGGAAATCAATTTGGGTTGCTCATCGTTGTCCATATCATCCTCAAGGTTTATAGCCAAAGCACGTTTATGTGAATGAGGCAGGCCAAATCACTTACCATGATCACAAAGTGGAAAAGACCTCATTAAGTTAGTGATTTACCTCCTCTTTGCTAACTGCAGCAGCCATTTGTTTCTTGACATTGTTTTGGTCTGAATTTTATCATATATCATCGGTTTTATCATTTCTTTTGCAACAAGTCCATACCACAATATTTAAGATTGCTGATTCTTTTTTTTTTTTTTAAATAGAGGGACAGTGAGAGAGACAGAGAAAGGGAGAAACAACTTTATTCAGTTTTTCTTGTGGCCTTAGTTGCTCCAACACTTAGTTGTGTACGTGGTGCTGGGGTTTGAACCCGGGTCCTCGTGCCTGCCAGGCAAGTGCCGAAACCCCTGAGCCACCGCTCCAGCCCCTGCTGATTCTTTTTTAAATGACAAAACTACATGTGATTAGTGATCTGAGTGATTTTATTTGTATTTGTGGCAGAGGTACTCCCAGATCTTTGTTTTAAAGGTGGGTGCCAGTTTCTATGGTCTTTAGTATCCTGGCAGGTGATTTTGGATGACCATTAGCACTATCAATCAATACTTCTAGAATCTCTATGAGAACCCTGGTACAGTGGGGCAGGAGGTTTTGTTTTGGGGCAATGACTCAGCGTCTGCCACTGGCCACTCTGTAGCAGTGGTAAGTCACTTGGCCTTCCTGAGTCTAAGGATAATACCACTCTGGATTACTTAGGGGAATCAAAAGAAAAACTAAGTGCAAAAGACCTCTCCAAGCATCAGCTTTTATAAGAGCACACAGGGGAGAATCAGGAATGTGATAGGCTGTCATGGGAACGTCAGCTTGTCTACACGGCCTCTTTTTGAATTGGCTCTGAAGCTTAGCTTCTCACTATAACACAGTCCCCACTAACAGCATATTCAGCTGTCTAAGAAGACTTAACACATTCAGAGGATTTTACTAAAAAATTCCCAAGAAGATGGAAGAGAAGATTCCCACAGCCAAAATTTGTGATATTTTCCATTAGAATCACCTCTTTTTGCCTGGAAGCTCATGTTTGGCCACCAGGAACCTTAGTTCTGTCTCTTACCTTTTTCAGCAAGAGACTCCCCATGCTCCACGGCTCCGGCCTTTTTGCACTCCTTGAGCTCTCTTCTGGGTCTTTCTATGCATCCCCTGCATTGCATTTCATAGAGCACTTACCATTTTAATATTGGATGCTCATATTATCTCTATACTCAATGGTCAAAACGTTCTTAGACACCCGTGGGGGGATTTTAATAATAAGTGTCTGCCCCACCACAACTTCTTTTTCCTTTCCATACTATTTTTACTATTCTAATTGTTCAAAATGTTTATAGACTGCTTAGATCCAGAAACTTAGGCATCATCTAAGGCCAGTCTCTCATTTGGTATCTGTAGTGATTGGGTCTCAAAGAAGCAAAGGAACTTGCCTTCTGTACAAGCTAGAAATCTGTGGGTGACTTCTATTCAGGGGTGGTGCCTCTGCATCAAGCCTAGGGTGCAAGTGAGTTGGAGGCTTTCAGATTCAAGCTGGGGACTGAAAGGGCGCAGGAGCTCATCTTAGGGCCCTCATCTCAGAAGTTAAATGAAAGCTTCCCCGGTAGTGGAAGCCTCTGAATCCTCAAAGTGCCATCAATCGGACGGTCACTTTAGGACACAAGTACTTGCCTGGTGGGTGTGATTCCCAGGGACACACACAGACTTAAACTGTTTCATGAGACTCCGAGCTGTGGCAATGTCCCGAAGAGTACTGAAGAGCTCATCCACGGCAGTTTTGGATTTGTGAAATGTCAGGTTAATTGAAGAATCACAGCCTGAAACAATCCAGAGATATTTTCTTAGGTGAGCAAATCCTTAAATTAAGTTTTCCTCATGACAGCTTGAGCGCGATATAACACAGTTGGGAATTTTCTAAACCCCATTTTTCCCTGGCTGTTCACCAACTGGGCTGTTTCAGTCAGTCACCCGTGAGAGATGAACCATTTTGAGTATAAATGCCTCTGACAGAAGGGGGAGAATTGCCGGGGTTGCGGCCGCTGGCTTCAACCCCAAGACTGCAGGCATTTCATAGAAAGAAACTCCCTAGGGGAGCTCTGCAGAGCACAGCTCTGGGAATCTGTGAGGAGCCACAAAGGAAAATTTGAGAGACTGCTATGATGAAGTTCCCTTGCTTGAATCCCACCAACAGCTTCCATAAAGTCAGACAGAAAGACTGAAAAAGATAATAGAGTTGCTCCAAGAACAGAACTTGCAGGGATAGGCGTTTGTCTGATGTGCTAACAAAGAATGACGCATATTTCAAAAGGCAGCCATTCAGAGCTGAAGGGACACCAAGGAGGACTGACAAGATGGTTCTCGGCAATCATTCTATTTCTTTTTGAATGACATAGACTCACTATTTTGTTAGAAGCTCATTCAGGAGAGAAATGATTAGGAATAAGATAGAAGTTTAAAAAAATAGAGAAAGATAAAAAGTGTGTATTTTCTTTTCTTCTTTCTGGTTCTGCAATTGAACTCAGGAGTGCTTAACCACTGAGCCACATTCCTAGCTCTTCTTATTTTTTATTTCGAGACAGGGCTTTCGTAAATTGCTTAGAGCCTTGCTAAATTGCTGAGGCTGGCTTTGAACCTGTGAGCCTCCTATCTCAGCCTACCAAGCCAGTGGGATTGTAGGTGTGAGCCACCTGCTCCTGGCAAAAATGTGTATTCCTGACCCTCTTAAATATATCAGATGAATAACTCATTACTTTCCACATTGCCCTATTGAGGTACGAGCTACTGTTTTCTCCATTCATATCTGCTGTGTCACCTCTCACATCACCTGTAGGTTTGGTAAACAGTTCCTGGGCACCTTGAGTGCTTTCTACCTCAAGTACCTGCGTGTCTGTCTGTCTGTCTCTGTCCCTTTCATCTTTCTCTAATTCTTCTTGTCTGGGGCTTTCTCTGGGTGTGAGAATGTCTAACCTGCGCAGGTGCAGGCTGGAAGTGCAGGATGGTCATATATATAGAAAAAACTCCACCTTCTCATCCCTTGAGGGGACCCTTCTGAGTTGTGGTCTCCACAGCCAGCTGTCCACAGCAATAATTCATTCATGAACATCCTCTTGACTGGCTTTCTTTCTTCTGCGTTCGCTTCCCTATTTGTTCACTGAGCTTTGGGGATATCTTTCCATTAATAGATAAGAGAGAAATGGAGGGAGTGGCAGGCAAATGCCTTTCTTCCTGGGATGACAGGGGTCTGTCTCTGGGTTAGATGCTAACAGGTGGTTCACATCTAGACCCAGGCCCTTCTCTTTTGGCCACACAAGGTGTGAGGTTTCCCAGGCCTAGCTGTGCAGGCTCCTTTGAATATTTGCTCTGTAAGGTGCTGTATTTAGTTACTTCTAATAGGCCTCTGACAGCCTGCTTTATTAAGCCAGCTCCTGAGATAATGCCGTTTTGTAAGGGAACTCTTAAGTGTACAATTCCAGTGAATTCTATTTAATCCACTCAGTTAAATGGTAATAAAACAGAAGCTGATCCTACCCTTTAGCTAAGCACCGTCTGTGTACTTTAGTTGCTTACCTCTTGATAAGGGAGGCCCTCAACTCCCTGAGGTACCCCTATATTCTTCCAAAATAGGGGATGACTCATATGCCTGCAATTTCTTTCTCTGGTGGCCTGGGGATCTTATGGACAGGGGTCCAGTTACTCCTTGGAGTAAAAAAGTAGGGCTCTGCTGTTGGGCCCACCCTCATACACTCCCCTCACCCTTCTCCATTTACTCAAGTTCCTTGACTTTAGCAGCAGGGGAACAGTGGTTTCCATGGCTCTGCACTGCTGGGTCCCACATTTTTAGCCACAACCATGTTAAAATGGGGAGCAGGCTGAATAGCTCAGCGATCCTCTTGGGAAGGCTCGTGAAGCTGCTTCCTTCCTTCAGTCAGCTGGGCTCTTCTCTTCTGTTTCGAACAGGTTTGGAGCTTTCTGGTTCTTGCGATATCTTTTCACAAAACCTGGTTACTACATTTTGCTTTTATTCCTTATGTATTCGAGAAAATAAAGTATCTCATATAGGAGGCTGCCTCAGTTTAGACTGGAGCCAAAGTACCTCTTATCTAAGGCCTTCCGTACACACACACACACACTTGCGTGCGTGCATGCATGCATACTTATGCACATATGCAGATCAAACACAAGGCATGTCACTTGCATGGCTGATGTGTTATAGAGCAGGGGGTGCGGCTAGATTAGGATTTGAAATGTTTCTCTATTTACTGATGTTATTCTCCTCACAATTCTGAAAATCCCTCAGGCCCCTGATGTCTTTTGGAAAAAGACATAAAATATACTCTAAGTCAAGAGTCAAGAGGCCTGGTCATGAGGCCATTTTCTCTCCCGGTTCAAGGATGTTCTTCTTATCCTTCTACTTGCCTGAAGTTGGGAGTAGCAGGCCCACTTTCCTGATTGTCTCATGCCTGCCTGCTTCTCTGTAAGCTGCAGGGGGCCTACCTTGATGGGCCAGTGAGAGAAAAGGTCTGCTTGGGGGTTTGACGTGGCTGGAAAGGGCAGAGCATTGGGAGGTCATGACCTGCCTCATCCATCCAGCAATGTGACAACGCCTTTTCTCTCTTTTGAAATTATTGTTTTAAAAATGGAGCTCCCCTCCCCCCCGCCACCCTTGGGCTTTCATTAAATGTTTAGCCAAAAAAAACCTAAACAAAATAAAAATAAAAAACAAGTAGATCTTAGCAAGTGGTGTCACATCTGAGATCTTCTAATGATGTCACTGCATCAAAGAACTCCTGAGTTGGGTGGTCCTGGTAAGTGCACAAGGCAAACAACAGCTCTCTTATCAAGGGTTCTTGGGATGGCAGGAGACTGGGAAAGTCATTTAAAGAGGGGACCATGAAAAATCAATCTCTCATGCATCCATCCACCCATCCCTCTATATAACATATAAATATATGTCTAATTGTATTTTAAATTAAAATGCGGGATGTCATTCAGCCGTCCTGTGATGAGCGGCTGAGGTCTTTTGAGCATTGCCTGCTGATTATAGTTCTTCTCTAACAGCATGCACGATGCACCTTGCATGGTTTCTCATACACCATGTAGTCCACTTAAATTGAGACCAGCACTTCAGAGAGCTCTTTAGGACGATCTGAGGACAAACTTCTTTCAGATTTTATTGTCTTTCTAAAAATCTTCAATCCTTTATAGTGGCCTTATTACACCTCATCTGAAAGGCCTTCTTATTTGTTTGTTTGTGTTTTGTTGTTGTTCATTTGTTTTTGTGGTGCTGGGGACTGAGCCCATGTCCTCACACGTGCTAGGCAAGCCCTCTACCACTGAGTTACATCCCCTGCCCACAGAAGCATTTTAAAAAACTGATTCATCTTTACTGAGTCTTTCAAAAACATTCAATTGTTTGTCACTAAAAATGTTTTTTTAATTTTTTTTATTTTTTCACATTTATTAGAAGCGATACAGGATACAGATGAGGGGGGGAAATGGTTTTCTTTTTGAATTTATATTTTATCACTATGTGAAAACTTTAAATTAGATTTTGCAATTTAGTAACAAATGCAACTGGCATAAGAAGGTTTGGGGACAAGCACAGTAGACTGTGGAGAACGACATGACTGGAACAGCAGACGCGCAGGGGCACTCTAAGGACCTCAGAACCACAAAGGGGTCAGAATTGGCATTAATAACATTTTATAGGATTACAAAACATTGTTTTGGTGACTGGGTCATGTGGAGACGGGTTAAGAATACAAGAAGTGTGTGTATGTGTTCACAAAAAATTATGTTCATTATATATAATTACAAACGATGAAAATCTACACGTTTCTGAGGTTCCACATTATACTACCCAGACAGTCGTAGCCACGCCATCAATCTCATGCTTAATGACCTGGTATGAACTTTAAGTTCCTCTGATATGAAAGAATCATAGCCTAGGTTGTTGGACTTCAGCACATGGTCCATTCTCTCCTTCATTGTAGAATCCCTGAGCTACACATGGCAGGGGCTCCTCAGCAGGGCTGGAGTAATGTTACGGTTTAGATGTGAGGTGCCCCCCAAAAGCTCATGTGTGAAATGAGAATGTTTAGAGATGAAATGATCGATGTAACAGTTTCAGTCTAACCAGTGCATTAATCAGCTGACAGGGATTAACTGGATGGCGGCTGTAGGCAGGTAGGGTGTGACTGGAGGAGGGAGGTCACTGGGTTGTATCTTTGGGTATATATTCTATTCATGGTGAAGAAAATCTCTCTCTCTCTCTCTCTCTCTCTGTGCTTCCTGGTGAGATGTCCTGAACCCCTTTCCTCCACCACATTCTTCTACTTAGATGTTCGGCCTCACCTGGGGCCCTGAGGAATGGAGTCAGCCATCTATGAACTGAGACCTCTGAAATAGCCACCAAATGAACTTTTTTCCTCTAATTGTTCTTGTCAGGTCTTTTGGTCACAACAATGAAAAAAAGCTGTCTAAACCAAGTATTGACCTTAATATGCGTGAATAGTGTCTGAGGCAGTCTAATAAAATCTGTGCCTGGAATCCCAAAGTGAGGCCAGAAAGGGTCCAAGACAGGTATGCACTCACCAAGCTGACCACCACCTGAAGTCCTCCCGTAAGCCTCCCCTCTACTCCTGCCCACACCCCTCCAACAGCTCCACTGGCTTGCTGAATCCTGCAGTTGTTGCCTAAGTGACAATGGAGGGAAGGCGAGAGAAGGGCTGGGGACAAGCTCCAATGGGAGCAGGACTTTGGACTTTTTGCTGCACTGCTGGTCCCTAGCACAATGCCTGGCCCACTAAATATTTCACGAATAAATTAATGGGAAAATAGAAAGGTTACAGGACAAAGAGTGGAATCAGAGCAGACACACTGAAAAGCATCAGCACTGATTTTCCTGAGCGGATGATAAACTACCTCTGCAGGAAATTTCAAACAAAGAGCTCCCAGCTGGTTTTGAGCAACTGCAGCCTACACAGGGAAACGGATCAACTCCCAAAAAGGCTACCAGAGAAGAGCAACCTCAATTGGCGAATGAATTCTGTTTGTCTTTTTAACACACAGAGCTAAACCACACATGGTCTAGGAATATATACATCAGTGACAAAACTGTTTTAAAAAGAAGAGACAATGACAAACACAAATTTCAGAGCGGTGGTTAAGTTACCTCTGGAGAGAGTGGCGGTAGGGAGGTATATAGCAAGAGATAGGGCAGGGTGGTGGGTCCACGGGTGTTTATTATGTAATTATGCTTTCTAACATATATAGCATATACTCTTTTATATATACCAGCTATCATCTTAAAATATGACAAAAACCAGTTCTACCACTTTCTAAGCCTCCAGCAAATTCAGCTTTTTAAAAATAGCTGATTAAAGGAACAAATGACAGCTGAAATCTATTATTATTAGGCAGGTTTGGGATGTGTGGAGAACATGGGAAGACTTGTACGTTCAGGAGAGGATGTGACATGGTGCACGCGGCAGCTCAGAATCGCAGCCCAAGTTCTGAGGCTTTGGGGGAGGATCCATGTAGCGGGAAGAAGGGAGGAAACGGTCAGGAACATGCTTTGGAACTGCCACTTTTAAGGGTAGCTTTGCCTGGCAGGGAGCAAGGTCAAGTTTTCATAGAGGCCCAGAAAGCAGAAATTCTGTCTGGGATGCAGGCAGAAGTGTCAAGGAGGCAGCAAAACAGACGAACCTAGGTCATCACAGAGCAATAAAGTAACCTCAACTATTCCTAAAAATTTCCTCTAAGATGATTCTAAGAAATCTCTCCAAAGTGGCTTTTCTGACTGCTATAACTGAAAGATAAAGAAAACATTTTCTTTATCTTAAAATTTTATGTGGCTAAATAAGGGAAGCCTTAAGAACTTAGTAGAGGGCTGGAGAGGTGGCTCGGCAGTTATGGCACTTGCCCAGCATGCACAAGTACATGGGTTCAAAACCCAGCACCCACATACACAACTAAGTGTCATAGCAATGGAAGCCATATGAAAAACTCAATAAAAATTGATTCTGTCTCTCTCTCTCTCACTGTCCTTCTCTCTTAAAAAAAAAAGTAGACGATGTGATACTGTATCATATTAATATCATTTCATGTTAGTTGTTATGTTGTCTACTAAGACAATCTAAATAATTGTAGACAAAAAGATCCTGAAGTTAATCATTCAGAGTAATTGAAATAGGTACA
>PVKS010001961.1:0-67881 GCA_004027875.1 Aplodontia rufa
TATGAATGCATCTAAAGGAAAACATGAATCCCCCCCGCCCCCCCCCGTAGGGGAATCCACCAATTCCACTTCTAGGTCTATAACCTAAAAGAAATGAAAACAGCTGAGTGCAGTGGTGCACACCTCTAATCCCAGAACTCAGGCACCTGAGGCAGGGAGATTGCAAGTTCAAAGTCACCCTGTTTCAAGACAGAAGATAAATCAATGGTTAAGGACCTCTGGATTCAATCCCCGGTTCCAAAAAAAGGAAAGAAGAACTGAAAGAAAAAAAGAACTGAAAGCAGAGACTAGAACAGAGCAGTTTTCAGAAACAACGCGCGGCTGACAGGAGAGGAGTGGATAAACAAAGGGCGGTATAGCTACACAGCAGATTGCCACTCAGCCTTACATGGAAGCACACTGTGACACATGCCATGAAATGGAAGATTTGAGGACATTACACTGTATGAAACAAACTGGTCACAAAAGGACCCTGGATGATTCCACTTACACAAGCGACCTGGAACAGTCAAATCCATAGAAAGTTCAAGAGCAGCTGGCAGGAAGGGGAGAGGAGAATGAGAGCTAGTGCTTAACTGGCAGAGCTGCAGTCTGGGATGGGAAACAAGACTCAGGGACAGACGGCTGCACCACAGGGTGAATGTGCCTTAGGCCACTGAATGTGCACTTGAATGGTTAAAGTGGTAAAAGTTTTAATGTACTTTTACCAGAAAAATAACAAAAGAACCAGTCCAGAGGGTTCCCACTGACCAAACCTGATATAATCTGAGCACTAAAGTAAATGGTAGTAGGCTGGGATGTGGCCCAGGGTTGCTTGCCCAGCATATGCAAGCCCTGAGTTCAATCCCTCGCAATGCACCACCCCCCAAAAAAACTAGTAACAGA
Organism: Aplodontia rufa; assembly: GCA_004027875.1. Classification (NCBI taxonomy): domain Eukaryota; kingdom Metazoa; phylum Chordata; class Mammalia; order Rodentia; family Aplodontiidae; genus Aplodontia; species Aplodontia rufa. Next base: position 886 of record PVKS010001961.1, read on the forward strand.
ATGTCCGTGAAATAAAACGAGCATTTATGAATCTATGCTGACGTACATAAACGAGCAAATAGAGAAGAAACAAAAAACACTCTCACAGAATAGCTGCTAGTAAACAGAACAATGATGGAGTTAAAAAACCGCATTTAGTAATCACTAACTGCAGAGAATCACCCATGCAATGATAATTCAGCAAACAACTAATCAACTAATGGGTGAAAACGGGACAGGGAAAAGGGCCTTTGTGTACCTTTCAATTATCTCTCCACAAGTCACTCATTTACGAGAAAAGCACTAATTGCAGTTACTATTACACGACCTACTCAGAATTAAAGTCAACCTTTTCATGGGACAAACCAACACCATGTGCTTCCTGAAATGACATCCCAGATCATGAGGAAGGACAAAAACCTAAATTAAGGGATTGTTTACACAGCAAATGGTGGTACTCTTAGGTTAAAATCTGTTAAGATAAGCAGACTGGGGCCTCAATGAAACTAGAAAAAATTGCATGTGAGTGAGATGTCTGCCACTGACCCCAATCTACGAGGTCAGCACAAGGCAGGACTCTACCACTAGAGGGGAAGGTACAGCACTTTTGGAATCAGCTTCAACCCGACACCTAAATAGCTCCAGCCTGGCCTGGGCCTCAAAAGGGCCTTTTCTTAAAAGGTCAAGGGAAATAAGAATTCATAAAGACTCAAGATACCTTAAAATGTCGGAGAGAATCTGCAATGCCAGGAGCAAGATCCTTGTCCACCCAGCCCACCATGAGGCCGTCCAGCAGGACAGGGTAGCACTCGCTGTACGGTCGATGTGGTGCCCCATCAACAGGAGTGACCCCTGGTGAAGACAGTGAACAGAACAATCAATGCGGAATGCTTCACCCAGCACCTCCAACCCCCTCAGGCGAGCTCCATGAGGGCTCCATCAGTTAGATAGCTACTTATCCCGCCTCTAAACAGATACAAATCACATCATCAGGATATAGGAGAAACTAGGAACTCTGCCTGGGAGTAGACTAGCAGGAACACTGAGGGCAAAGGAGGCTTCCCGCTGTATAACTTCCTATTCTGAGCCTCATTATGTTGCATAGTTGGTCCTCATTATGTGCAGATTCATACCTGCAAATCTGCCTACTTGCCACATTTTATTTGTAACTACAAAATTAATGCCACAGGCAATTTCAAACATCGTATAACAAGAAATTTGAGTCGCCTCATGCACATACTCTGCCTTCTTGTGTCAGCTGTCATCTTTTCAAGTGCCTTGTTCAACGTTACATTTTTTGCATTTTTGTTGCTCAAAATGGCCCTCAAGTGTGGTACTGAAATGCTATCCAGTGTTCCTTGGGTGCAAGGCAGCTACGACACGCCTTACAAAGAAAATCCACGTGAAGAGACGCTTCTGGTCACAGTCCTGTGGCTGTGAGCCCAGTGCTAGACTTGGACTGGGAGCCGGGTCCTGTGTTCAGAGCAGGTGTTGCTGATTCAGTGCTGGCAATGAATTTACAGAATATGCGTACTGCAAATAATGAAAATCAACCACAATTAAGTAAAAAAGAGCCCTCCTCCACACACCATGACCAACTACCTTCTGAAGATAGTATGCTTTCCTGACTGTCACAGGTTAGCTACTATGCCTCATCTGTCACCTCAAAACTTTATATAGATGGTCAACTTGCCTTTTCTATTCTGTCTTCTTCCCCAGTGCTACAACAAATAACCAGTCCCACCTCTTCGTCTGAGATTTTTTGAGATATTGTTTTCTGTCTCTCCACTTCTTCCTGCCTTCCTCCCCACCCCCAACCCCCTCTTTCTTTCTACCTTCTCCTGGACTTGGACACTTCTAGTCATTGGTACCACATGAACTATTCTTTTCCTTGTAGAGGGCTAAAGTACAAACTACACTGATTCTATCATTTGAATCTTGACTACTTCTTGACAACTTTCCCTGGGGTTCCTTCTCAGAAGTTACTGTCTAGTTGGGAGAAATACTTTTATGTAAAAATGTTTGACCCTTTTAGTTTGCTTAAGAATACCCATCAACTGAACCATGTGAACAGAAGTTTTACTGTGAAACATTAATCCCCTGGAGACTGGCCCATCTACCACCAAAGACAGAACGCTTCTGGTTTCTCAATCACAACCAGGTAACCCCAAGACAGGAGACTGTATAACACCCATAGAAAAGACTGCTATCTTTACCTATGAAGGTCAACTCAAGTCCAGTATCAAACCTGGAAGAACACAAGAGTGTTCCAGGCAAAGCAGAGCTAGCAGCTGCTGGGCTACTAGGAACTGAAGTCACTTATCTGATGACATTAGGGAATAGTGGACAGCCTCCTTTTTAACTGTTTCTGCAACCAATAACCAATACTGTTTTCCACTTGGGGATGCAATGGTCCACCAACAGATGCAAAGAAAGTACCTACAAAAGTTACACAACAGCTTCTCTGCTTTCAATATCAATTGTTGATCTATTTAAAATATATATTTTTTAAGAAACAAAGAAAAACCTGCAACTTTTTTTCTTTTTTTCATTTTCAAGGAATACATTCAATCTTCTGTAAAGAAGCCAAGAAAGTAGCCCCACTCCTGCATGGAGGAGTAAAAACTAATTTTTTCAAGAATTCTCTGCTGAGTCCCCAGATAAGTACACTGTAATGGCCTGCACCTATTAACCATGATACCAAACTGCTGAGTCCCCAGATAAGCACACCGTAATGGCCTGCACCTATTAACCATGATACCAAACAAGAACGTTTCTTGCTGGACCGCACATACCCAGGCTGCACAGCAGAGCTGGAAGAGATGTTGTGTAGACGAGCTGCGTGACGACCTCACACGTGGCGCTCAGGTGGTTCATCAGACCACAAGGCTCCCCGTCTGGGGTGTGCACAGGGCAAAGGAAGCCCCAGGACTCTGGCAGCAGCCTACGCACAGTGGTGGTCCTCATCTTGGCAAAAGCAGCCCCTCTATGCACACAGCGGAAATGGGAGAGATAGCGTATGAAGTTCAGCTTGTCAGCCACAACACAAAGTCCAGAATCTTGCAGGAAGCCAAGACCTTAATAAAACAAAAGTCACTCAAAAAGAGGCCCGACTTTTCCAAAAAATGTCTGCTTCTGAGGCTTTGATGACAAAACCTCAGCGACCTCTACAGAGCAGAATGGGTCATTGCAACAGCCACTCTACTCATCCTGATGAGTAGTAACATTGAAAGCCCCCACTTCACAAACCGTACTGGCTCTAATTAGCTGCCTATCTCCTCCACGACCACCTCCTTATGGGAAAACATTAAATAATAAAACCAGAATTAAGAGAACTGGGAAATACACATGCTAGTATGCCAACTAGAAATCGCCTCAGGAACACACGCTTAAAGAAAGCAGATTCCTGGGCCCCCATTACGGCCTTTTCAGTTTCCCAGGTCATTCCCATGCACCTGGTTCAGGGGTGGGTACAGCAGTCCCTCAACGCCTTCTGTTAGGTGTCACCTAAGGAACGTGCTGATAGGATGTAAGCCACACACACCTGTCTAAAGCCCTTCAGACTGACATTTGTCAAAATTTTTTGTAACACAAAACCTGTCTTTAGAGAAAGTGAATTTACTTTAAAAAAAAAAAAAAACCTCCTGGGGCTGGAGCGTTGGCTCAGCAGTTACAGCGCTTGCTTGGCATGTTCAAGGATGCGGGTTCGAACCCCAGCACCACAGACACGATGAAGTGTCAGAGCAATGAAAGCCACATGAAAAACTAAATAAAACTGATTCTGTCTCTCTCTCACTGTCCCCCTCTCTCTTTAAATAGTAATAATAAAAAAAAGAATCTCCTGCCTGGTGCAGTGGTGCGCAACTGTAATCCCAGCAGCTGGGATGCTGAGGCAGAAGGACTGCAAGTTAAAGACTAGCCTTATTGATGTACCGAAAGCCTGTCTCAAATTAAAAATAAAACAGCTGGGGATGGCGCTCAGTGGTTAAGCACCCCTGGATTCAATTCCCAGTACCAAAGATTAAGAGAAGAACTTCCCTCAGTGACATATAAACCTAAACTACACAAATAGTTTAAAAAATATAACTAAAATGAAGTCTATATGATTTCACCTGTTTTTGAACGCAGATTCCCAGTAGCAAGAAGATATTCAAATGGTCTTGTAAGGTCTGCTCCCATACTAAAAATCTTCATCAAATTCTCAGAGTTTATGGACACATCAGTCTTCTGAGCCTTCTTGTCTAAAGCTATTTTAATAGACACTAACCAAGCTTCCATTTTTTCCTGAAATAAGAAGAAAATTTAAACTTTAAACAAACAGTACACAACCACAAATTCTATATTTATTCTCACATAATCTGTCCAATCAATAATAACGGTCCACTAATTTATACACTTGACACGGAAAAATACAGTGCAAATCTTAAACACAGCTCTTCAACGTGCTGCTGGAGGCCAGGTCTTTCTTGAAGACAGAGACACAAACTCGTCTAGATCAGAGCTTCCCCAGCACCTACATCGACACTGTGGCTGGAGAGTTGTGCATGATGGAGGCTGTCCTGCACTCTGTAGGGTGTTCAGCAGCAACCCTGGCCTCAGGCTGCTGTGCATCCGTAGCACCCCTCATGGGGATAGGTGGGGTGGGGGCAGAACCACTGCTCTAGGCTACCCAGTGATGCTAGCTTGGGCCTTTAAATGTTCTTACTAAGCAGTCAGAACAAAAAGCTTTGAGACCAAAGCAACAGTCCCCACGTCCCAAAATGAGAAACAACCAAAGGCATCCGGTCTCCAGATTAGATCCAACCTCCAAGACAGCGACAAGCCTGAAGGAAGGCTCGTACCACCTTCTGTAAGATCTGACACTAGATCCAAGGGCAACAGAAGACAAAAAGACAGGAAAGAGGAAGGAAAGCCAGAGGTGCAGAAGAGAGTGGGCAAGAGCTCCACAGCCTGAAGAAGGAAGAGCTAAATTCCCTCCTGTCAGAGGCCTGCTTGTTGTCTCTTTTAAAGTTTGTTTACTTATTTATTTAAAGAGACAGTAAATTTTATTCATTTTTCCATCTGGCCTTTGTTTCTCCAACACTTACGTTGTTGTATATGGTGCTGGGTTTGAACCTGGATCCTCGAACATACCAGGCAAGCACTCTACACTGAGCCACCACTCCAGTCCCTTAAGTTTTATTTTTAATCAACACATAATTGTCAGACCGACCTGCGGTTCAGGTTCAGTTTTGCTGCCAACTCACTGGTTTTTTTGTTCTGGTACTTTCTGGAGCTGGAACTACAGATAAGGGATGGGGACTCGCATGTGCAGTCTGCACACATCAGTACAAGCAGCAGAAGCGAGCAAGCGCTAGGCAGCCTTCCTCTCTAGAGAGTGGAGCAGACCTCGCCTGTGGCAAGGAGGGTGACACCACAGGACCGGAGAGCAGAGGCTACTGAGCTGCTCCCAAGGGGCAGAAAGGCAGCTGTCACCCTCCTCACCCATTCTGCAGCCTCAGAACCAGCCGCAGGGATCCCATATACGCCTTAATCTCTGCGGCAACTCAGTGAAATGCTCAACAGGCCTGGGGCTCCTCTTATGTCAGGTATGCTCTCTGCTCTGAAGATGGCTTTCACATCTCAGATTCAGAGGTTTGGAGCCCTAACCAGAACTGCTGAAAGGTAAGGAAATTAGAGGCACCTAAGCCATGAATTCTCTGAAAAGCCCCGAATTTCACTTTGTCTCCCCTGTTGTTGACACAGGTCACCTTATTAATGGCTTGCTTCTGAAGACACTCTGACAGCGTGGGGACACCAAAAAACCCCTGTGCTTCACTGCAAGGACATAGTGGGAAATGTACACTAGCCTTTACTTGATAGTCTACCAATAACAGCAAAAGTTTGCTGGCTGACATGAATTTTTTTTTTTTTTTTTAAGGCGAGAAGGTCAATGACAGAATCTTTTTTTTTTTTTTTTAAGAGAGAGGACAGTGAGAGAGACAGAGACAGAGACAGAGAGAATCAATTTTTATTGAGTTTTTCACATGGCTTTCATTGCTCCGACACTTACTTGGGTATGTGGACGCTGGGGTTTGAACCTGTGTACTTGTACATGCCAGGCAAGTACCATAACTGCTGAGCCACTGCTTCAACCCCAAGAGATCAATTTTTATTGAGTTGTTCACATAGCTTTCATTGCTCTGACACTTAGTTGTGTAAGTGGGTGCTGGGGTTTGAACCCGTGTACTTGTGCATGCTGGGCAAATGCCGTATTCACTGAGCCACCGCTCCAGGCCCTCTGACTTGGATTTTTAACAGAGAAATTTCAGGGCTTTAAAATTTCTCAGTCGGATTTTAGTAACAAGACAAACAGAAATAAAAATAATTACTTTCCAATAAGAGCTTAAGAATTATTAACTAGATAAAGAATTAGAAGAAATTTTTTTTTAACTTTAGCCCTTACCATCTTTCACCCCACTATACTAACTTTTTGATTAAACCCTTCTAGTGATAATATGCAAAACATAAAATGCCCTGGAATGAACTTTCCTAGGAAGTCACCTTTGTCCCATACCAACTCCCCGGGTACACAGACGTGCAATCAAGCCTTGCTGTTCTATGCAGCACTGTAAACACTGAATTCACAAGTGCTCTCAGGGAAACCCAGGGCTCGGCTCCTGCAAGCCTCTTCTGCAGCTGGTCAGCTCACACACGGACACCTCATTTCACACACACAGCTGCCTCACTAACACTGACGTGTGTTCAGCCAGCACAGCACAGCCTTCTCGCTCTCAGGAACAGCAGCCAGCACTGCAGTACCTTACAGGGGTTCTAAAAAGCACAAAGTGTGTATACGTGTGTGCACAAAGACACCCCATAAGAGTGTGAGTAGAACTCAAGAAGGACTGTTATTTACAGGACAACAGCTGGGAGAAGGCAACTGGGAACTCAAGTATCAGGAGCCGCTGTGTCCACGTCTGTGAATGGCTCAGGAAATGCTGTGTACGGATCTTGGTAACTCAAATCATTTTAGCAAGTAGTAAATTTGGAAATACAGAACCTGCAAATAATGAAGATCAAGTCTATGTACACACACAGCCCATTCACACTTTATCACTATGTTTCAACCAAGATTTGACATTGTCTTTACACTGAGTAAAAATATTAAACGAATTTCTGAAGCTGGTATAAGCTTTAAGCCTTTACAGCTAAACAAACAAAAAGGAAGAACGAGAAATTACAAACATGCAGGAAACAATACTGCTGGTGTAGCCACACCACCCCAGGAGCAGCACGAGTGGCCCCGAGTGAAAGCAGCACAGATTTACCTTCAAAAACATAAGGAAGAGCTGACCAGGTGTAAGGACTTCTTGATTCACCAAACTATCTGGATTCTCCTCCATGCACTCTCCTCTGGCTAAAGCAAAGAGCTTCCGGGTCATGAGGCAAAGCACATAAAACTTTTCAGTATTGGATTTCAAGTGGATGCAGATGCACTGGCTATAAAACAGAAAAGAGAAAGCTTCAAACAATGCAGCTGCTCACCCTTCTAATGTCCTACTCACAGGTTCCTAATTTGTATTTACTTAACAATGTGTGTGTGTGTATGTGTGTGTACAGGGATTGAACCCACTTTACCACTGAGCTACATCCCCAGCCCTTTCTATTTTGAGGCTGGCTCCTGCTAAGTTGTGGAAATGGGACTCAACCTTTCAATCCTCCTGTGTCAGCCTCCCAAGTTGCTGGAATTATAGGCACGTACCACTATGCCCATCTTCATGCTTTCTTAAAGTAAGTAACTTCAAAAACTTACTTTTCACCTTTATATTAGCGAGAAAAAAGAATATCATCACAAAGTCTACAGCTGTGCTGGTCAATGTGGCTATTTAATTAAAATTAAGAAATCAGTTTCTCAGCTGTACTGTCCCCATTTCAAATGCTGGTATGTATCTCGTGGTTACATACTGGACAGTACTGGTCCAGAGCTGGGCTTCTTTAATAGCTATACAGTGGTAACATAAAGAAAAGTCCTTGCTTTGGGAGACAGAATGAAAGGACACCTCCAACAAGTGCATCCATGTATAAAGAAATCAAGTCACTGTCTAGAATGAGATCTACACCAGTGACCGCAAGTGCCCAGTGTGCTACCTGACAATGTTCTGGAAGTCTGAAATCACTTCAAAATGAACTGAAATGACTGTAAAGAGAGAGGTGAGGATGGCCACAGGGACACAGCTGGCCCACATTCCAGGTCCAGTGTGATTTCCAGATGACTCGGTGCAACCATCCTCTGCTCAAAAGCCACTGACACACCCACCACCCCACCACCCTCAAACACAGGCCAAGCACACGTACTTCAGCAGCAACTCTGCCGCTTGCTCATTTGAGCACCAGTCAGGAACACTGAGTTTCACTCTGAAGCATTCACCCAGATGGTTAAGGACCTGTTTCTGTGTGGAACATCCCTCTTCCATTACAATCCTCAACATCTGAGACACAGAGTTCCTAAAGAAAGAGTCCTCTTCTTTCCCTTTGATGAGCTCCTGAAAAATCTGGTAGTCGGAAAAGCTGACAAGGGCCTAGATAGAAAAAAAAGTTTCCTTTTAATCATTTTATTTGTTTAGTTACAACTCCCTCCTCTAATGACTTTAGTAACCGAGAAAAATTCATACTCCACTATTGCTGAATTGAAGTGAACTCTAAAATAAAGCACTCCTCGTGTGATAGCTGGACGCCATAATGGACCCAGTGATCCTCGCCCCTTGGTGACCAGACTCGTGTGGCCTCCTCCCATGCTCTCTCAGCTTCGCTGTGTGTGACCAAAATGACACTGAGGCCCCCAGGCTGGCTCACGACGCACACTGTGGCTCCTGCTTGACATCTCAGCTGACTATCTGGTGGAGATGGCTGAGAGAATCCAAGACTTTCTGACCGGCACTGTGGCTCCCGCCTTGACCTCTTGGCTAACTCTCTGGGAGAGATGGCTGAGCGGACCTGAGACCTCCTGATGGGCACTGTGGTTCCCGCCTTGTCCTCTTGGCTGACTACCTGGGGGAGATGGCTGAGAGGACCCGAGACCTCCTGATGGGCACTGTGGCTCTCATCTTGTCCTCTTGGCTGACTATCTGGGTGAGATGGCTGAGAGGATCCGAGACCTCTTGCCAACAGCCAACACTGACTCACCACCCCAGGTCAAGCCTTCACAGGGATTCCCACCCTCCTGACATCTCACTGCAACCTCCTGAGATCTCCCCACCCCAACCCGGAGCCAAAACTGCCCAGTCGACCCACTCCCAAACTCCCAATCCACGGAACTGTGAGTGTTTCCTGGTGCTTTAAGCTATGGAATTTAAAGGCAACTCGTTACGGAGCAATGATAACCAGTACAGCATGCACCTGCCATGGAGAACCTGTCCAGTAAGCACAGAAGACTACTGCCAACAAGTCTCTTCACAACAGATGAAACACACGCGTCAAGTCGAACCTTAAGTGCAAATCCCAAAGGCAGGAAGAAGAGCTCCTTCCGGTAAATGAAGTTCAGCATCACTGTGCCATTCTCCAGGTAGTGAAGGTTCATATTGACTGCAGAATGTTCTTCCCGCACACAGCGCATCGAAACTCCTATCACAACAGAGACAGACAGCAAAACCTCAGAGGCTTGGTGAGACTGTGCTCTCTTCATTTTACTCTCTTAGATATGATTTAAGCCACGTCACTAGGTGTAGCCAAGAATGACAACGAAAAATGTCTCTAAGACCTTGCCAAATGTCCTCTGGGGTGCAAAATCTCCCAAATGTGAAGTTGTGATGTAAAATAACCAAAGCCAAGAATTTAAACTTCTAAGTTCCTTTCCAGGCCAAGGCCCACGTCTTACAGCACCTTATACTCCAAGCATCTGGCAGGCCAGGGCCCTTCAGGGCTTCAAATCCCCACCACCCTGCAGAGTCCAGGCAAGAGATGGTGCTCTGACCCAACAACTCAGACACACAAATGAAGAACTTTAGACCTTTATTTCAACTTCAGACAAAGACTGCTAAGACACACCATAACAACTAAAGTAAAAGAATAAACGGGTAGACATTCTGACAGCTGAGGTGCTATCTTTCCTAGGTATCATATGTGTAACGACAATTAAAAGGCTGATTTTTATCTCACTTATAGATATACCGTGTAAATATAGGGACTGCCAAAGAATGCCACATTCTGTCTTGTGAAGCCAGGCACTGTCACAGACAGTGGTCGGCTAGAGCCCTTGGGGGAGTGCCAGACAGCTGGAAGCAGAGACCTCCACACCATGACCAAGTCAGGCCAGCCCTCATCTTCACATCCAGTGACACAAGCACACGTAGAGTCTTTCAGTTTGAAAACACAGAAAAGTAGGTTTCCCAACATGAGATGTTTTATGAGGTATGACTTTAAAAAATTTAAAAATATGTAATTAAAAACTGCACATGTTAAAGTGATTTGCTACAGACAGATGAGCCCCAACTTTATACTTGTGATTTTTCCACTTCACCAAGGCCATACCCTATTCAGCAGAGATCATACTTCCATTCTGAATTCTGATCTCTGCCCGGGCTCCAGTGCTGTACGATACTCTCTCAGACGGACAGCAGCAGGAGCTGCAGTCCCGTCAGCCAAGAGTCTGAGAGGGCGAGCAGCTGATGTCCACAACGTACTGTGTCACCAGTGTTCTGGAAGCTGTTTTATATTTTCACATCCTATCACGTCTACGAAAACCCCACCTGCATACATGAGCCACCACTTCATAAAACAGGCTCTAGTGAGAGACGCAGGCTAACCTACATGCTCTGAGCATGTCTAAGGTGGGCTAGGGAAAGCTAAGCTACGATGTTAGATAGGTTAAATGTATCGCTCTCCACCTCCTCCTCCCTGTTATGAATCTTCACTCAGAAATGCTTAATAGAAAAACAAAAAACTTAATGTAAGAAAAACAATTCTACATAAATGCATCTACTTTTTTAAAGAACAGTTTTAAATTTTTCTAATAAAACATCCGAATGGTCACTAAAACTTACCAAACTGAGTATAGCCAGGCCCTCTGCTTTTCCACTTTGGTCTTACCATTGCAATGGGGAAATTTCTCCGAGGCATAATTAACATTCGGATGACTTTCTCAATGCCATTGATTATAAAATAGCCTCCCATTTCCTACAAAGAGATGGATTGGTAATCGTTAAACGAAGGTATGTGACTAACTGCAAACACAACCCTGACTTCTAGCCAGACACAGGGCACCACGCAGACAAGGTGCACACAGGTGACAGGGAGCACCGACAGACTCCTTGAGAACAGTGCTGATGTGCGTGAGCCGCGCACTCACAAGCACATTAGGAGGGCCTAAGAAAAGCGAAGGAAAACACGGTACTTCCCCTTCCAGACAGGCACAATCTGACCTGTCTGTCCTCCTAAGATGATTTCAATTTTCAAATGACATTAAAAACAATTGCTCTTGGGGCTGGAGCGGTGGCTTACTGGTTACAGTGCTCGCCTGGCATGTGCAAGTTCGAAAGTTCAAACCCCAGCACCACAAAACCAATAAAGTCTCAGAGCAATGAAAGCCACATGAAAAACTAAATAAAAATCGATTCTCTTTCTCTCACTGTCTCTCTCTCAAAAAACAAAACCAAAAAACAACAACAAAAAAACAATTACTTCTAAAAGAAATCCAAAGATAAAAATGGCAACTATTTTTGCTTCCATATGGTTTCCCAAATAAGTTAAAAAGCATTTGACCATAGGACAACTCTGCAAACCAGAAATCTGAATTAGCTAAGCATGGGGAAATACTTTAATAGTTCTGGTTGATCAAATTTCTGTAATAAAGAGTTACTACTTACTAATTGACTTCTATGAAACAGGCATATCATGCCAGCTGTTCTGTTACTGTAACACTTAATCCTTATAAAGATGAGCTAGACAGATACTACGCCTACCATCAGCAGAGGAAACTGAGGCTCAGGGAAATGAACTTCCCAAAGCCAATCAACTGCTCAGTGAACAGCTGGGTATCACATCCAGAGGGTTTCTGACTCCAAACCCTCTTCCCACTGCACACCGACTCCCTGTTGTCTGTATGTACATCTTCACTACTTCAAGTCAATACTCTAAACCCACCCAACACAGCTGAAAGAAACTGGGGGAGGTACACGGCCCACTCAGCAGATCTCACTGCTGTAAAGCAGGCATCGCTGACCAGTTTCATGGCTGAAGCTGGCTTTAAAAGAACAAAGTTCCTGGAAATACGTACATTTCTAAACATGCATCATTAAGAAACCTCAGGTTGGGAGTGTAGCTCAGTTGCAGAGTGTGTGTTTAGCAAGCCCAAGGCCCTGGATTCAAGCCCCTAGAAGAGGAGGAAAACGAAGAGCAGGAGGAGCAGAAGGGAAATCAGGGCAAATCAGTTCTTGGGGAGCCAGTTTTCCATTCTGTCTCAGTCACAGTCAAGGACCACACACAGTACGCAGACAACGACCTGTTCTACCTATCCAGGGCAGAGACACAAACTGGCTCAGAAGCACTGCACTTGCCTGGCATGCCAAAGACACAGGTTCAAACCCCAGCACCCACATACACAACTAGGTGTCAGATCAACGAATGCCATGTGAAAAACTCAATAAAAACTGATTCTGTCTGGCTCTATCTCTCTCTCTCACTCACTGTCCTTCTCTCTTAAAAAAAAAAAAAAAGAAAGAAAGAGAGAGGGACAGTGAGACTCTCACTGTCCCTCTCTCTTTCTTTTTCTTCTTTTTTTTTTTTCTTAAAGAGAGGAACAGTGAGAGAGAAAGAGCATCAATTTTATTTAGTTTTTCACATGGCTTTCATTGCTCTGACACTTCATTGTGTAAGTGGTGCTGGGGTTTGAACCCAAGTCTTCCCACATCCCAAGAAAGCGCCATAACTGCTAAGCCACCTCTCCAGGAACCCCATCCTCTCTCTTTAAAAAAACAAAAGCAAACAAATAACAAAACCCCTGGCTCCCACTGACAAGCTTCCTGTCTTCTCACTCCCAGTCCAGGGTTGGCCTGGCCCCTGTGAGTACCTCCGCCTCCTCATGATGCGCAATGAGGGCCCGAGGAGGAAGGTTGTGTAAGTTGCAGAGCTTGGACTTCACCATGATGGGAACGTAGCCGAGAAACTGCTTGATGACTCCTTTTGAGATTCCATTCACTGCCCAGCTGACATCAGCCTAAGTGAAAACAAGAGGAAAAATTACTTACAATACCTGGACCTGGAGGAAAAATTAGTATTTTAAGAGTGAGGAAGAGAAAAACAATTAAATGATTTTATACTGTTGGTTTAGAAGACAGGATCCCTTAAATGACAGTACCAAGAAAGCAGAGTTCTGACATGAACCTTATTAGGCATCAGTCCTAGTCTCGAAGTGCAGGGAGAGCCACACACTGTCACTGATACTCACCGTCAGCCTCCCACGGTAGGTGCACCTTCGGCCCCGGCACTCGGCAGGGTAAATGTTGAGCTCTTTGCAGATGGTCCCTTTTGGAACTGTGGGTGGACTGATAACAGCATCCACAATAGTAAGAGAGATACGCTCATCTTTGAAAGCAAATTCAAAGGAAGGTATATCCTGAAATGCAATTGGGACTGTTAAACTGCTTGCCTTCCCAAGGCACGCTTCCTCCAAGACATCCAAATCCCACGTGCTCCACAGCACTGGCACCTAAATCCTTACCTAAAGGTGGTGCTGTTTTACAACCTAATATTATTCTTTCTTTCTTTTTCTAAGGAGCAAGAGACAGTGAGAGAGAGAGAAAGAGAGAATCAATTTCATTTAGTTTTTCATGTGGCTTTCATTGTTCCAACACTTCATGGTGTACATGGTGCTGGGGTTCAAACTTGCATCCTCGTGCATTCCAGGCAAGCACTGCAATCGCCAAACCACTGCTCCAGCCCTACAATTTAATATTTTAAAATAAATTTTATAATATAGCTCACATTTAAGATGTAGCACTAGTTTAAAAATGATTAGATTTGCTTTATCAAACCACAGCTGAACTTCTCTAAATATAGTCAATTCTCATTATGCACAATAGTTGTGGTTTAAAAAGTTGCCACAAACACTGAATTAGCAAATACTGAGCCCACTGCTCCCAGGCAAAATGCAAAGTCTCCTGGGAGCCACGGGCACAATACTCTGTTGACCAATCAGGACCTAACTTTGATTTGTGTGTTTCTCCCTCAGGACCCTTTATTTCATGCCCAGGTTTACTGCTGAGCCATTAGCAACGGCTCCCAGCCCACACCACTAACTCATCCAACGTGTGGATTTTCTCCAAAGAGCACAGGCTTTGGAACACTAGATACTACTCTGCTACTACGGGAGGCCATGTTAAACAGCAAAATCACCAACAAAAAGAACAAAAATGTAAAAACCATGGCTACAGCAAAAAAGATTCTTGCTCATGGTCTGAGAGCTTGAAACAAGGCAAAGCGTTGCCTTTCTGGGCCTAACCGATGAACTCAGACAATGTCCCCAAAGACATGTCGGGAAGTATGGATGTGGGGATTACAAATAAATTTCAGTGAGGCTGGAGCCGTGGCTCGGCGGTTACGGCGCTTGCCTGGCATGCGCAAGTACCCGGGTTCAAACCCCAGCACCCACGTGCACAACTAGACATTGGAGCAACGAAGACCATGTGAAAAACTCAACAAAAAAATTGATTCTCTCTCTCTCACTGTCCTTCTCTCTTTAAAAAAACAAATACATTTCAGTGAGTGGGCAAATTTGCAAATACTGAAATCCCCGAATGAAAATCAACTGGATTCTGAAAAGATTAACACGATAAACTTGTAAAGTTTGACTCACACAACGGCCACATCTACTTCAAAGGTCAAAGAGTACATGGAATCAGGATAAACGCCATTCTTCCTTGGCTTGATGAAAGCAGTCACTTGTCCTGTGTTCTGTGGCACATTTTCAAGTAGTATTACTGTTCCCACTAAGACTAAGATGGGGTGTCATTACTTACGCAGGGCCACATTTTCTTCACCTACTTCCATGAAAAGAACATATTACGAGGGACTAAATGCAACAGAAGACAGGAGAATCCAGCTGTCTTCTAATGAGCCGAACAGTCAAAAAGATTTTAAAAATACAATTCATCTGTTAATTTCCCTTTTGCTATAGAAAATATTTTTCATCAAAAAAGTTAAAATGTAAGGGGCTGGCGCGGTGGCTCGGCGGTTACGGCACTTGCCTGGCATGAGCATGTACACGGGTTCAAACCCCAGTTGTGTACGCACGTACACAACTAAATGTCAGAGCAATGAAAGCCATGTGAAAAACTCAAAAAAGGGGGGGGGTGGGGCTGGAGCGGTGGCTCCAAGCAGTTTCAGCGCTTGGCATGCACGAGGACCTGGGTTCAAACCCCAGCACCACGCACACAACTAAGTGTTGGAGCAACAAAGGCCATGTGAAAAACTAAAGTTGTTTTTCTCTTTCTGTCTCTCTCACTGTCCCTCTTAAAAAAAAAAATGATTCTGTCTCTCTCACTGTCCTCTCGTTAAAATATAAATAGCTTGTTTTTAAATGAATTACCATTTTTAAATTTTTTTTCAATTTTAATTTCTAATAGAGCAAGTAATGATAAAAGATGTTTTGGGATTCCTCAAGAATTTTAAAAGAACAGCTCTGGGGTCTATGTATTATAACTCCTTCATAAAAACTCCATGCATAGGAGTGTCTTTTTTAGGGCAAACCTTTCCTGATCATCCTGATCATCTCAATCCCGGACTCTTTTGTCATTATTTGTATTAAACTCCATCAATTAACTTTCAAAGGGATATAATTTTTCTCCTAGATATGATACTGCGAGTCCAGGGACCACACAAGTATTTCCCATGACTCCTGTCTTCCTTAAAAAGGTTAAGGAATGGGGCTGGAGCAGTGGCTCAGCAGTTCAGGCACTTGCCTGGCCTGGGCAAGGGAAAGCAGGTTCAAACCCCAGCACCACTATACAACAAAGTGCTGGCGCAAGGAAAACCACATGAAAAACTAAAAGCTAAATAAACTTGATTCTGTCTTTCTCTCTCTTAAAAAAAAAAAAAAACAAACAAGGCTAAGAAGTATTCATCTTCAAAGAGATCCTACTGGTTCCCGTATTGTCTGTAAGTATCAACGGCATTCTATCCCTCTGTCTCGGAATATAAATCTTATAAAACACGACCACAGTGGTGTCCTCCAAGTCTGTGGATCTTTCTGCTCCTACCCTTCACCTGGAGGGAAGGCCCTCTCCTCTTCCCTAACCTTCCCTAATCCTGACTTTTCTCCTGGGGAAACTACACCTCCCTTGCCTTCCCCGGGAAGCCTACGCAACCTCTAGGCAGAGCAGACCCCAAAAGTGCTGACAATGACTGCTTTCAGGGCTTCCCCACTTCTCCAACCCCCGAACAAAACACAGCACTCACACCCAAGAGGGGTCTTTTACAAGGAGTGCCTCTTGCAAACCCTTAAAGCCTTCTACCTGGAGTCCCTGGGGGTGCTCATGAGGCCTCTCCCGCCATCCTTACCAGTACTCTGCTACCACTGCTGCCCAGACCACCACTAGGACCATCTGTATCTTCCTCAACACCTGCCTAACTCGGGCCCTTCTCTTGCAGCCTATCTAGGAACCAGTTCAGAACCTTCGGGAGCAGCTGAGCGACACGAAGCCGTGTGCGCTGGGAATGAATGGAAAGCACCTCTCAAACGGGCCACTTCCCCGCTCTCCCAGGCCGGAAACCGCGCTACAAAAACTGCAGTTCACCATCACACTCAACTCCAAAAATGCCAAGCCCCCTTCCCCGTGCCGAGTGGACGACAGGCGGCCTGAGACCGAGCCCCGCGCCGTGTTCCCGCGGCCTCCCCGACCCCGCCGCCCGCTCACCTGCACCGCGTGGCTGAGCCCCTCGCACACGGCGTAGTTGAACGAGTCCACGTGCGCCCGCGTCAGCTCCTGCAACACCGCCTTCTGCTGCTCCCGAGGGACCCCGTAAGAGGGCTCGGTCAGGTGCTTCAGGCTAGGCCCGCTGGGCAGGTCGCGCCACCGGCCCGCGGGATCCATGCCTCTCCTCCACCGCCCTGGCTGAGGAGCAATGGCCGGCGCCCGGCCCCGCGGCCTGCCGGGAAGTGTAGTTCCCGTCTGCTCCGCCCATCCGGTCCGTCGGCATTAGGGGGTCGGCTTGCAACCGAAACCGCGGCGCGAATGGGCTGGCCGGAAGTACACGGAGCGGAGCAGATCGGACTCGCCACCGCCCCCTTCCTCTGTAGAAGCCGGTGGAGGTGCGAGCTCCGTGGCGCTCCCGGCTTGGTCATTTAGGACTGGGGAGGGAGGAAAGCTGTCCGCGCTTCGACCCAACTCTGGGGCGACCTAGGCGGGCACCCTGTGCTTCCTCCACCTTCCTTCTCCTCGGGCAAGTTCGTCGCTGGGACCGGGCCGTGGCCAGGCCGCGCTGACAAACCCCTTCTTCTGGACCGAAGCGCAGGGGCTGGGTGGGAGCGGGGTGGTCTCAGATGGAAGGATTGGGCACAGGGGCGGCCATGGGGATTGAGTTCTGGGGTCTGTTGCAGGGACCGCTGCTTCCTTGGAGTCCATCGTGTGCGCGACTGGGTGCCGGGAAGCAGCTGCATTGTGCTGTGATTGGCATCAGTAACTGCACACGTGTCAAGTGAATGCATTGGCGAGGGGTGTGTGTGTTGTTTGATATGGTACCAGGAATTGAACCGGGGGCACTAAATCACTGAGCCTCATCCCTAGTCCTTTTGTTCTTTTTTTTTTTTTAGAGAGAGACAGAGAAACAACTTTAGTTTTTCACATGGCCTTAGTTGCTCCAACACTTAGTTGTGTACGTGGTGCTGGGGTTTGAACCTGGGTCCATGTGCTTGCCAGGCAAGCGCCGAAACCGCTGAGCCACTGCTCCAGCCCCCTTTTGTTCTTTTGAGACAGGGTCTGGCTAAGTTGCTTCGGGCTTAGCTAAATTGATAAGGCTGGCTTTGGACTTGCAATCCTCCTGCCTCTGTCTCCTGAGCTGCTGGGATTACAGGTGTGCCATGCGCCCAGCGCATTGGCAAGTTTTGACCTTGTGCATACACCCAGGAAACCACCACTCCTCAAAGTTTCCTCCCGCCCCTGGAGAATTCCTCCCTCCTCTCCACTTCACCCTTTCCTAGTTCATTTAGTGTGTTAGCCAGCTTGGTGTGATTGTGGTAAAACACCTGGGGGGAAAACCAGCCTACAGAAGGGTTCAGAAGTTTCAATTCACTGGCTCCATTCCTTTGGGCCTGAGATAGGGCAGAACATCATGGTGGAAGGGCATGAAGCAGGCAAGTGTTCATCTCTTGGCAGCCAGGAAACAGAGTAGGGGAGAAGATAAGAGTCCTCAAGGGCAAGCCCCAAACCACTCCCTCTAACAAGGTCTGACCTCCTAATAACATAGCTATGAATCCTCAATGCATTGGTCCATTGATGAGGTCCACTTGCTTCCAAAGCCACACCTCTGAACGTTGCTGCACTGGGAACCAAGCCTTCAACACAAGATTTGGGAGAAGCTTCACATCCAAACCACAACAGCTGGTTATTTCATTCTTTATCACTTTCAAAGGAGTTATCTTCTGGGCTGGAGCCGTGGCTCAGTGATTTCGGCGCTTGCCTGGCAAGCAGGAGGACCCGTCTTCAAACCCCAGCACCACGTACACAACTAAGTGTTAGAGCAACTAAAGCCATGTGAAAAACTAAAGTTGTTTCTCCCTTTCTCTGTCTCTCTCACTGTCCCTCTCTCTCTCTCTCTCTTTTTTTTTTTTAAAAGGAGTTATCTTCTTCGTCTAGTTCTTGACATCACCAGATCTGCACAGGTGTGCAGCTGTAACCTAAGTCCTCCCCTCCCTTCCTGATCTCTCTGCTCCTTCTAAGGAAACCCTTCCTTCCCACTCCCTAGTCAAGGACTCCAGGAAGGCAGGAGAGTAAAGCGATTCTTGCAAGAGCCATCATTTCCATCAGCATCCAAATCAGCTGAAAAAGCTCTTAGAACAAAAACCACTCACAGACCACCTGTCCCTTTCCGGCTACTGTGTCATTTCCCTGCTCCCCTTCAGAATGCAAACCAGCAGAATTGGCCATGCTGTCTTTCCATGGTTTTCAAGATTCGTTGATGTCACCGCTGTTGCTTTCATTCCTTTCATGGTTGAATAGCAATCCACTGTTTTGATGTACCACATTTTGTTTTTCCCATCATCAGTGGATGGGCACTTCCGTTGATTCCATGGTTGACTATTAGAAATAATGCTGCTCATTTGAATATCAGTACAAAAGTTTTTGTAAATGCAGGTTTTCAATTCTCAGGTATTACAAGCAGGAATGGAATTTCTATGTCATGGAATAACTCCATATTTAACATTTTAAAGTTCTGTGAAACTTTTTCAGAGGACCTGTATAAGTTTACATCCCTCCTACCAATATATAAGGACTCCAGCTTCTCCATGTCCTTACCAGTACGTCACACTGTCCTCTGATCTTGCTTATCCTATTGCACGTGCACAAGTGTCTAGTTGTGATCTTGATTTCCATGTCATAACTAGAAATACGAAGTACATTTTCCAGTGTTGATTGGTCAATCATATATCGTCTTTGGAGAAATGTTTAGATACACTGCTCATTTTAATGTTGGCTTGTCTTTCTATTGAGTTATAATAGTCCTTTATATGTATGCCTGTCCTTACTAGGCATATGACTCACAAATCTTTCCTTCCATTCTGTAGGGTTTTTTCCCTCCTTGATGGTGTCCTTAGAAGCAAAAAAGTTTGTAATTTTGATGAAGTGCAGTTTTGTGTGTGTGTTACTTGTGCTTTTATCATGTCTAAGAAGACATGCCTAACCAAGGTCATGAAAAAAAACCTATGTTTTAAGAGTGTCATAATTTCAACTTTAAGTCTTCAAACCATTTTGAGTTAATTTGTGTAGATGGTGTGAAAGGGATACAAAAAAGGGATACCACTTCATATGTATCTTCAGTTGTCTTGGCACCATTTGTTAAACAATATTTTCTCCCACTGCATAGTCTTAGCCCCCATCAAAAATCAATTGATCTGATATGGAAGGGTTTATTTCAGGACTCTTAATTCTATTCCTTTGATCTGTGTATCTGTCCTTATGTCAATACTATGTAGTGTTGATTAATGCAAGCCTTTCAATAAATTTTTTTAAACAAAGAGAACCCTATTGTTTCATCTTGTTTTTGTTTTTCCAACACTTGGTTGTGTATGTGGTGCTGGGATTTGAACCCAGGTCCTTCCACATGCCAGGCACATGCTCTACCCCTGAGCCACTGCTCCAGCCCCTAAATTTTTAAATAAAAAAGCGTACATCTTTTAGTTTTTTTCTTCCAGATTGCTTTGGCTATTCCTGGTTCTTTGTATTTCCATATGAATTTTAGTGTTGATTTATCAATTTCTGCCAACAAACAACCAAAATGGCAGTAGCTAAGGTTTCTGATAGAGACTGTGTTCTAAGCAGTTCAGTTTGTGGCTTTTTTCCCAACAATAGTTATCTTTGAACCCATTAACATGAAATGCCTTTCATTTATTTAGGTGTTTTTAAATTTCCTTCAAAGATCTATTGTAACTTGTGGTGTATACATGAATTTTTGTTAAGTTCATTCCTATTGTTTTGGCAACAATTGTAGATTTCTTAGGATTTTCTGTATGTAAGATCGATCATGTTGTTCCCTCCTTTTATCTAATTGCTCTGTCTAGAACCTTTCGTACGCTTCTGAATGAAGTTTTTCTGCCTGATACTAGGGAGAAAGTTTTCAGTCTTTCACCATTGTGTATGATGTAGTCTGTGGGGTTTCCCACACAGGCCCTTCATCACTTCTTTTATTACTGAGGAAAGTTCTATTCTCTTCCTACCTTCTTGTATGTGTCTATCAAGGAAGAGTGTTGTGTATTTCTCTTTCTCTCTCTCTCTCTGTGTGTGTGTGCGTGTGTGTGTGTGCATGTGTGTGTGTGTGTAGTGCTGAGCATGGAACCCAGGGGCACTCTACCAATGAGCTAAATACCCAGCATTTTTATTTTTTGAGATACAGTCTCACTAAGTTGCCAACACTGGCACTAAAGACAGACTGTGTGTTACGATAAATTTTGACATATGTCAGTCTGAAGGGCTTTAGACAGTCCCACAAAGCATCCCAAGAAACAGGGGCTCACTTTTCTTCTGCCTTTAGAGATGCTTTAGGGAAAACATCTTTGAAGTTTTATTGCATCTCTGGGGTCAAGGAGAACATGAGGTTCTTTAAGAAGGGTCAGCTAGGGCTGGAGCGGCGGCTCAGTGGTTTCGGTGCTTGCCTGGCAAGCACGAAGACCCGGGTTCAAACCCCAGCGCCACGTACACAACTAAGTGTTGGAGCAACTAAGGCCACGTGAAAAACTAAATAAAGTTGTTTCTCTCTCTGTCTCTCTCACTGTCCCACTCTCTTAAAAAAAAAAAAAAAGAAGGGTCAGCTACTAACAGCCAATGGGACCAGCTTCAGAACCTGCCCATTCTCAGGCTCCTAAGTATCCATATGCTCAACCCTGTACGTGGTCCATATAGCCTCTGCTGAGCCTGGTGCAGTGTGTCATGTCACCTCTCAAACTTATTTGGAGTGGGGCACCTAAGCCAGCATTTCTGGCATGGAAGGACCCTCATCTGTGCCAGTAGGTCTATCAGGTGGGCCAGCTGTCACGGAGTTCAAAGCCTGCAGCCTCACTGCACAAGAAGGTTCAAGTTAGTGATGCTGCACGTATGAAGCCCCGCGGTGTGTAGCTCTACGGGCACTTGAAGACCCAGGTGAAACTCAGTAAGGAGTGCTTAGCCTTCCCTCTCATATGAGAGCCGCCTCTCTTGATAAGCCCCTCCATCTCCACGGTGTCTGAAGTGCACATGGCTGTCCTTCACAACTGTGGGCCTAACATCATCACTTGATCACGATTCAGACAACACACACATACTGTGAGAAACCGTGGGTGGACTGCGGCACCTCCGAGCAGCTCGTGGGTTCTGAAGGACACTCTGTTGGCTGACATAAGGAAGCAAACTGGCCTAGGACCTTAGAACAGTTTTTCTACTTTTTAAGATTTGGGGGGAAAAAATCAAAAGAATATGCAAAAGAGTCCCCATACAGCTTGCAAAAGCCTAGCATGTTTACTACCTGGCTTACAGGGAAAGAAGGTCTGTCTATCTCTGCACAATGGTGTCACGGATTTAAATAGCGAGGGACATCATAGGATAGTCAACACTTAATGATAAGATGACAAAAGCGTAGGGGGACAAAAGCTCTTGGAATATGTTTACTTTAAGCGCCAGGCATTGTAGACCCCCATAAAATTGCCTTGTTTCAGAAATCACTACCTTTCAGGTACAGCTTTTGTGTTCAAGATCAGCAATACATACACCACTGCATCTTCTCGACAGCACACACATGCTACATGCGACCCACTTTGGCACCTTGTGCTCACAAGCAGAGCTGTCCCCACCACACCTGCGGACACCTCAACTGTTAATGAAAACAGTGTCTGGTTCTGTGGATCCTGGTGCCTTCTCAGCATTCAGAGATGTTCATGCGTGTGACCATCACCCCAAGGAGCTCAGTGGCACAACAACTGGTACATCATATTGACACTGAGGCACTTAGATGCTCTTGGTGAAATGACATTTATAGTTATCATAGGAGTTAAGTGTGAGGGAAGAGGCTTTATTTCCCTCATAATTAATTACAACTTTAGCACATATTCAGATTCATAAATTCACATGCTTACATTTTCCACCAAGGATTCATCCACTGCTCACGTAAATGAAAGCAGGCTTCAGTTTCTGAATGCTACAGGGAAACGAACGGGGAACCTGCTTCGACAACACCAGCTGTGCCACCAATCACACATCAACATCTGGTCGTTCTTAATGAAGAAATGCCTGTTTCCAAGAGGAGCTTTCCAAAAGCCTGGTGGGATTCTTCCAAGCCAATCATGCTTTTGTCCTTCCTCCCCAAGCAGCGGCTCCAGGCATCACATGGTGCTGCCTGAAGTTCTGCTGTAATTGGCCAGGGCAGGTGGGGGCACTCACAGGTGACCCCAGCATGCAGTTGGCACTGAGAACCTTGATGCTCTTCCTGCTCTCATTCATCCCCATGAGAAGCCCGTGAGGTAGTCCTCGGGTCAGGCTACAGTCCCTTCCATGAGATAAGAAACTAAGGCACAGAGAAGTTAACGGGCTCTTCTGACACTGTGCGATCCACACCAGAGCTAGGGTGAATCAAGGTCTCCAATAAACAGCGCCTCCTCCCCCAGCACCTGGCAGCACTCACACCTACGAACAAAACCAGCAGGGAGCCAGGCGAGCGGCCTTCTGTGCCAAGGATGGCGTGGAAGGGTGTGGGACAGTTCTGAACAACCTCCCACCCGATCAGGAAGAGATGCAAACCCCTCACATGTTGGGTCCAAAAGCACACAGAACTTCCATGTTTCCCCATCGCCAGCCCCCGTGGACTTGCCAGGCCCAGCACCCTCCACTTAAAAGGGGGACGTGCTGTGATCTGGTCAGCCCCACGTCCTTCTCGGACGTTCCCAAACACTGACAGTGGGGGGCGCCAGGGCTCCTCACCCCTGATGGTTTTATTTTGCTCTGGATGCAAACTTCATTCTGCACATTCTAGGCGGGCAGCAGGACTTTTATTTTCTACTTTCGAATTCTCACCGAAGCCAGCCCAGTTGGGACCTGCTTCACTTCAACACCTACGCACCTTATCTCCCACTGCTACACCTCAAATCATTTTTAATCACTAGTCCTTTCTTGTTGTCACCATAAGCTCCCACGTCTCGTCATATTTGAGGAGGCGACGCTATTCCTTCTTCATAGAAGTCTCACCCGACTGCAGAAACTACCAAGTAAAAATGAATAATGGAGCCCACGTACACTCCAAGAACAAACAACCTGTGTTTGGAGGAGGAATGCAGCTGTCCATGCATCTGCAGTGACTTCTGGGACACTCCAAGCTCACAGTGAACAGTTAGAAAGTGGCCTCCTGAGAAGCCCACCAAGGATCTGTCAACTCGTTACGCGGAAGCCACAACTGATGGAACACAGCTCCAAACCACAGCTTTCCCATCTACGCAAGGCAGGTGCTTATTCAGAGCATCTGCCCTGATGCCTACAAGTACAAGCAGGCCCAGGCCCTTTCCTGGAAAGCAACCTGCCCGTCCAGCCCCTGCAAGAGAACAAAAGCAGGGGCGGGAACCACCTGTCTCTGGCCAAAGACACTAGGGAGTGGAATGCTCCTTCCCCAACCCTCAACCCTCAGAGGGACTTTTACAAAGATTAAAAAAAAAAAAAAAAAAGGAAAGGGAACTCAGCAAATTGTAGAATTCTGGTGAAAGCAATGCTGAGAACCGCGTTCCAAAAACCCCACCCACCCACCCAACCTATCACATAAAGCAAGGTATGTTTTTTCTCTCTCTCTCATGCTTACTCGATGCTTACAGGATTGGCAGCCTAGCTGCTTTGTTTCTAAAACATGCGGAGAGCAGACCGAGAGCAGCCTATGCTGTTCAGTGCACGTCACAGGACCCCTGACCTGCACGCCACCACAGCCACCAAGAAGGCGGTGAAGAAACAGCGTTCGCTGAGAAGCTGCGCGTAGCCGGAAACTAAGGACTGTTGGTGCATGCGTGTCCAGAGTTTAGAGGGGCAGGATGCGGTGGAGGGATGAGCCGGGAGCACACGGCAACCTCCAAAACGCGCAAAGGTCTAATCCGTGCCCCAGAACAGCAGGGCTGCAGCTGGGCACAGAGCTAAGGCACTAAGGCTGCAGCGGACGGGAAGACCCGGCAGAGGCCCCAGCGCCTGCCACCCTTGGGAGGACAGGTTCTGCTCCCAGTGCCACCAGAGAACACACAGTCACCAAGTCCCCCTGTGCCCCTGCAGGATGCTTTGATCTCTGCTCAGAGCTCCCGGAGGCCTCCACAGCACCATGGAGGTTTGCTGGGGCAAGATCTCCGGGAGCTGCCTCCTCCTCCCACGTGTGTCCAGCAGCCTCTCCTCCTGTCCTTCAGGATGTCCTGTCCTTCACAGCTTGATGAATGCGGTGGGCTGAGGCTGCTGCTCCGCGTCTGGGGGCGGGAAGACGCTGGATATGGCTATGTCCACGATGCCCTGGCACAGTTCTGCATAGAGCTTCCTGAAAGGTGTTTTCAGAAACATCACTGACGTTCATCAAAGTGCAAGGGAAAAATCAGAGACGTTTTCTTTTGTTGCCCTCGAAATTCCATCCCATGACCATCATTATAAACCTGGCATCCACTGAATTTACAGATATTGCAGGAGAATTTTCTCAATAAATAACTTATGGAAGTCCCTGCAGGTAAACAACACCACAGCTCCTGCTCTGACATGCGGGGCAGACGGCGATTTCAACAGCAATGAGAGGTACCTCGTCTGCCTGGGAGGGCTGAACATGCCTCCTCCGCAGGAGGAGGACCCGGCTGGCCTTCCCTTCAGCTCATTTTCCTTTCCCTCCTCAATGCAATAAGAGAACAGGCACCGAAAGCACAGGAACAAGACCACGCGGCCCTGTCTGCCTGGTACCTCAGGGCAGCATGGGCAGCCTAGGCCCACCTCCCTGGAAGACCCCACCCCACACAAAATCATGTGCCAGAAAGACTGAATGTTTATTTTTCTATTGCAGAATTTGAAGTCCATTCATTATATAATGAACTGGCCAGTGTCTGCCTCCCTCTTTAGGTGGGCTTCCTTGGGGACGCTCATCTTTACCTGTCCCTGAGACCCCGCCACTCCCATTAAGACTCTGAGCAGAGGGAATCCAGCAGACATAGAGGGGCTGCACAGGAACTAGGGAGAGGGAGCCCAAAACAGACAGAACACTGATGCAGAGCACACCAGAGGTCTCGGTGGGACAAGCTCCTGCAAAGCATCCTCACTTCTTATGTGGGGTAAAAGTCAAAGCCGCCCTATCCAGTGCAGCTGCACACCCAAAGCCCAGACTCTGCTCCACATTCCTTCCTATGAGGAGAAGCTACCCGAGGAAGCTGCTTCATTAGTATACAAATAAACTTCAAGAATAAACTAAAACAGAGTGACTTCCCCTCTAGATCGTGGGGTTCTGTCCTGTCTCCTGTACATGTTATGCTTGTACATCTGACACAGCAGCACACAACGGCACCTCCGACTTCAAAACACACACCGTGGCACTTAGAGGCCCCACTGGGACATTCTCAAAGCTCTTCATAGTAAGCCATCCCACCACCCAATCCAGACTGATGTGTAAGGATGGCCTAACATAAATAAAACTTCCACCAAAGTCACTAGCTAGTAGAAAAGTGACAAACATGTTTCAACTTAAATAAAATCCAAGAAATTACTAACTCAAGGGGGTAGAAATGCTAGCCAGGAACAGGTCTGCTCATTCATAGTTTTTATAGAAAACTATGTGCCAGGCACAGTGCCAGGCTCTAGGACTCAATGGATAACAAGAAGCCAGGCCACCTCCTCATGGTGCATACTCTAGGACTCAATGGATAACAAGAAGCCAGGCCACCTCCTCATGGTGCATACAACCTAGAAAGACAACAAAAGCTAGTTAACTTGGCGGCAATCAGCACAATGAAGGAAGCTACCAAGGTTCTGGCTGGAGGTCACTGTCCAGGGACAGCTCCTAGAGATGCCATTTTGGTCATGCACAGAGTGGTGGTGAAGGAGAGGACTCCACGTGGGGATCAGGGCATTCAGAGCTCCAGCAACAGAGCAACCAAGGGAGATGCTGGCTTTGGCTGATGCTGGACAGTTAGGAGGGCAGCGGCCCTGAGGATGGAGGGAGGGGTGTGGTTCTAATCCCAGGTGCACAGGAGAAGCTGCTCTCCATGTTCCCGCTCTGGCTGCCCCAGGAGGAAAGGTTTAATGGGGGCAACGCAGAAGTGAAGGTCCCAGCCGGAATCTTTGGAACGGTCTCTGCAGTGAGGGAGAATGATTTGCCAAGAGCAACCACTTCTTAGGGAAGGATGAGGACCAGGGAGGTCGGAGGCAGAGCCCACAGATCAGTGGACAGAAGCGAGGGTGGATGGCAGGGGGAAGAAGGATCTGTGGGGTTCCCACTTAGACTCTGGGGGTGGGGTAGTCTGTGGGGAGGAGGGCGAGAGGGCTGCCCGTGAGGCAGGTCTAGAACTCTGGGTTATCGTGTTCATTTAGTGGTTTCAAAACAATGAGCTGACAAGGGTTGGCAATGTGGCTCAGCTGAGGCCCTGGGTTTGATCCCCAGCACTGCCAAAAATATATAATAATAATAATAATAATAATAATAATAAGGCTTAGTGTGATCATAGAGAAGGTGTGACAGAGGGAGGCGTCAAGCACCTGGGGTGAGAGTGGAGGCATGATGAGGAACAGGCTGCTGCCTGGCACACCATTGGCATCAACGCCTCAATGGATGGGCATCCCAGCAAGCGGTGGCCAGCTTCCTGGAGTGCTGTCCAGGGACCTGGCTGGGGACCTTCAGAGAACAGCATCTGTGGGGCGCTCAGAATGGAGGCCAGCCCGGGATGGACCAGAACATGCATGGGCATCAAGGGAGAGGGGGCAGCTCCTGGGAATGCTGCTCTCAGGCTGGCTGTCGGGGAGCAGGGAGAAGCAGTGATCGCTGCAGCCCAAGGAGCCACGGCAGGGGGATGCTGTTTAGGAGCTGGGAAAATGTGCGTGGGAACATGCAAAGAGGGAGGGAGATGATGGTGTGGATGGGAAGGCAGGAGAAGGCAGGGAGGGCGGCAGCACAGCACAGAGGAGGATCAGGTCTTTGATAAAAAGGAATAGAGGGAAACTGAGCCCATAGCTGTCAACTTGGGGAGGGAAGAAGTGGAAACCGTCTGCTCTGCTCCACCTTAGCCTACTTAACTCAGATCTCAGCTCCAAATATCTCCCCCCAGTGGGGACCTCTGGCCTGATTAGAGCTAATCTTCACGCTCTTGTCCCCACTGGTGACCTATGCTCCTCTAGTCCTTCATCTGGCCCACATGCCTCTCCTCCGAGGATGGGCCCAGGCCTTTGCTCACTTGAGGATCCTCAGCTTGGCACCTGTCGGGTTGGGTGGGCCCTAGTGAGTGTGTGTCAGCTACAGGGGCTGACAAACGCAGCAATCCCATCTGTCACAGTCGCCAAGTGGCAAAAAGGCCTGGCCTTGAACCGATGACTTGTTATCGCTGCCCCTTGCAGATACAGGACTTCCTTGACCACTGAAAAATCACCTCGGTTTCTCTAAGAGGTAGACTTGGAAGCCACGAAGGGTCCTGACACCACAAAAGGGATCTTCAGCAGAGTAGAGGCAGAGGAGGACCAAGTCCAGATGACTCGCCCTTACGCCTGAGCCAGAAGGTGCTAACTCCACACACTTTAGCGCCATTGCAGCCGGAAGGAACAGAAGCCCCCACGGGCAGGTTCTGTCCTTTGAGCATCTCCCAAGCTTGCCCAGAGCAAGGTCCCACTAAATGCTGCAACCCTCTCTGCAGGTTTTCCCCAGTCCTTCTGGTGCACCCACATGCTGTCCCCTTACAAGCCAGCTCAAGCTCCACTGTGTCCAAGTGCCTTCTGAGACCACCTCCTGCATGGGGCACCCCTGAACTTCACCATCCCCCATTCTCACAGGATCCTGGTCATGCAACCTGTCACCTGGGAGGTCTCTCTAGTTATTAGCTTTGTGTTAAGCTCTCATGGCACCTGCCACTCAGCTGACTACCACGTGAGGAAATGGGAAAGCAGATGGCTCACTAAGCCCCCCACCACCCAGGTCTCCCAAAGGACCCCTATCCCCAGGACATCCCCCTGCAGCAGCAAAGGGGCTCTGTTAACTATCCCATGTGCATGACCAACATCCCCCGCGCCCGCCAAGCACGCTGGTATCAAGCTTACTGGGCACAAGCAGGGGCGCCGTTGACCTCGATGAGCCAGACCTTCAACTCCTCATCCACCATGAAGTCAAAGCCAAAGAGCTGGAAGCTCTGGTACGGGAGGTGTTTGGTGCTGATGGCCGGCTCCACACTCAGGAGGCAGCTCCTGCAGGGAAGCAGGAGGGGGACAGCTTGCTGAGAGCAGGGTCGGGAGGGAGAAGGAATGTGTGAGGTGTGTGTGGATGATTTCCTATCAAATGCAAACAAATATTGGCTCCAACCAAATTCTCTTTTTCAAACTCAAACACCAAGAGCTTCAGGAGGATGCTGCTTATCAAGCAAGTTGTCATAATCTGCAGAAAACACTCACACTCTTCCAGCCAAAGGCTGCTGGGCTGGGCTGGCAGGCAGCTCAGCAGTCACTGGGGCCTCTGTGGCTGCAGATGCCTCCAGCGAGGACTCCCGCCACAACTGCCCTGCATTTCCACCATGTAAAATATGATCTCCTTTGGCTGAAGAGAAAAATCTGCAAAAACACTGCTGGCCTCATTAATTTCTTTCACTGGCTCTGGTTCTATTGCCAAATGATTGCTAATTAAAATATTTAAGAGCTATCCTTATTAAAGCTAAATGTTGACATATAGCATTGAATTATTATTAACATCAACTACTATTTGAAAATATGAAGGGATTTTAGAGACATGGAAAAAAATGGAAAGTGACTCTCAGGGACGTAAGAAGTATGAGTCTAAAGTCAGGCTAGAGGAGCTGGAGCGGTGGCTTGGCGGTTACAGCGCTTACCTGGCATGCACAAGTACACGAGTTCAAACCCCAGCACCAGCTACGCAATGAAGTCTCAGAGCAACAAAAGCCATGTGAAAAACTAAATAAAAATTGATTCTCTCTGCCTCTCTCTCTCTCACTGTTCCCTCTTTCTTTAAGTAAATAAATAAAGTCAGGCTAGAATCTGGGATAATTTTTTAAACTTTTTTTTGGGGGGGGGGGATTGAACCCAGGGGCACTCTAGCACTGAGCCCCACGTCCAGCCTTTTTTATTATTTATTTTGAGACAGGGTCTCACTCAGTTGACCTGTAAGCCTTGAACTTGAACTTGCCTCAGCCCTCCTGAGTCACTGGGATCACAGGTGTGCACCACTGCACCTGGCATTTTTTAACCCTTCTAAGCCAAACTTTGATTTCCTTACTTCTGAAGTTGGGGATAAAACAGCAGTTAGACCTAGGGTTGAGACTTCACAGGGATAATGACCTGAGGAACCTGGCCTAACTCCTGGTATCCAGGAAGCACTCAATAAATGTTACTCATAAGAACAGCGTATTTGGGGCTGGATACAGACCAATCCTTGGCGTGCCTGGGGCGCCGCACTCTTCCTCGCAGGAGAGAACAGAACCAGTGGAGTAGTCAGCCGCACCATCCTTGACCTCAACGTAACTACAGCTCAGGGAACTTGCCAGCTACAGCCCAGTGCACACAGAATGCTCACTGCCACAGGCACACTCTGGGCCACGGAATAATTGTCAAAATTTTAAACAATGAAACCAGACAAGGCAGGTCCCTGTGACCATAACTGAATTACTGGAAAATCCTCAACTATTTGGGTACTACGCAAAAATTTTTAAATCCCATATGAGTTAAAGATGAAGTCACAAGGGAAATTTAAAAATATTTTAATATAAAAAATAGAACAAGAACTTGACATGTGTAGAATGCAGCCAGTGCAGGACTTACAGGAAAATTGTAGGCATCAAATGATTATTATTATTTTTTTTAAAAAAGAAACTCTCTGTAAACTTTCACCTTAAGAAAACAGGAGGGGGTGGCTGGAACCATGGCTCAGTGGTACCGCACTTGCATGGCATGTACAAGGACGCAGGTTCAAACCCCAGCACCACATATGCAACACACTGTCAGAGCAACAAAAGCCACGTGAAAAACTCAATAAAATAGATTCTCTCTCTCATTGTCCCTCTCTCTCTTAAAAAAAAGAAAAGAAAAAAAGAAAGAAAAATGAGGAGAGAGACTGGAGAGGTGGCTCAGCTGTAGAGTTCTTGCCTGGCATGTGTGAGGACCTGTGTTCAAACCCCAGCACCACCTCCATAACTAGGTAGAGGAAAAAAACAAAAACCAGATGAATATAAAATTAACTTTTTCTTAAAAAAAAAAAAAAAAGCACAGGAGAAATAAGAGGGAATTAATGCCCCCAGTGAAAAGCAGCAGAGATGAAAAACATAAATCAAAGAAATTGAAAACAAAAACAACAGAGAAAAATCAATGAGGTCAAAAGCTGATTTTCTGAAAAGTTTTAAAATATTAATAACCTTGAAGCCAGTATCTCCAAGTGAAACAGAGAGAAAATACAAATGACCAATATCAGGAATGAAAGAAGTGACATCATTACAGAGCCTACAGATATTAAAATGAAAACAAATACTACAAATATTTTTATGCCCATAAATCAGACAACTCAAGTAGAACAATCCTTGCAAGGCATGAACACTCACGACTCCTCTGAGAACGCGTGAGGCCACCAGGCTGGAACGGTACCTGATGATATGCTTGATCTGCAGCAGGACGCTGCTCTCCAAGGTGATGTTGAGAGCGCTCGTCAGGTACTGGTTGAACTCCGGGAAGAACATCTCGTTGCCTTCTTCGTACTTCCCGTAATTCTTCGAGTACTCCTTCTGAATGCAATGGTTGGTCAAGTGGCAGGTCTTGTCTTGGAAGTCGTCGACATGATATGGTTCTGACGCAGTCCGAAGCACACCCTCTCTGTAGAGGTAGATGTTGTACTCGTGGTCCACCAAGACCCAGCTTCTGAAATCCAACACAAGCACCATGTTACGCAGGACACCCTCAGCTTCTCCATGTTGTATGTGCGTGCGGTACTTAGGGGGAAATTGCAGGTATCCACCTCTCTCAGGTGTGTGTGTGTAGGTGGGGCAAGTGGGAAGGAGGTGGGTTCTCAAATTATAGACAGAGAATCCTGAGTTAGCCAAGATGGTGGACTATCACCATATATGATATGGAGACTTTATTTATTTTTTTAGAGAGAGAGGGATTGTTAGAGAGAGACAGAATCAATTTTATTTAGTTCTAAAATCTATTTAGAATAGATTTTATTTAGTTTTTCATCTGGTTTTCGTTGTCTGACACTTAGTTGTGTATGTGGTGCTAGGGTTCGAACCCACATCCTCATGCACGCCAGACAAGCACTGTAACTGCTGAGCCATGGTTCCAGCCTTGATATGTAGACTTTGATCCATTAAAATCATGGCATTTTGCAGAAATCAGGGTGGCTTTTGAGGCTCACCTGAGAAACCTCCCCTTGCCACACTGGTGCCTGTGGAGGAGGAGTGCACCTGTCAGAGCGGATCTGACTCAGGTCTCGGAATGCACCTGTCAGAGTTGATCTGCCTCAGGTCTCGAGGAGGCCTCAGGGAGACAAGAGTTGATGAGGAGCTAACAGCAAGGCAAGGGCAAGCGGGAAGAGGCTGTTTGGCTTTAGAAAGCATCCCAAGAGCAGGCCTGGGATGCAAGACACAAATAATGAAGTGGGGTGTTGCACTTTGGATGTGAGGTATCCCAAAAAGCTCAGGTGTGAGCCAATGCAAGAAGGATTGGAGGTGAAAAGATTGGGTTATGAGAGCCTTATTAACCCAATCAGTGATTAACCCCCTGGTAGGGATCAACTGGCTGGTGACTGAAGGTGGGCAGGGTGTGACTGGAGGAACTAGGTCAGTGGGGGCACGGCTTTGGGGCATATATTTTCCATCTGGAGAGTGGACTCTTGTCTCTGCTTCCTGTCTGCAATGCCTCCGCCTCTGCACTCTTCTGCCATGGTGGGGATGGCTGTCTACAGACTGAGACCTCTGAAATCAACTTTTCCTCCTCTAATTGTTCTTGCCAGGTCTTTTAGTTACAGCAGCAAAAAATGCTACGATAATGGGGACAAGCTGTTTGGGAGGGCCACACAACGCCTTATGGGTGCATTACGCCTTCCACACACATCTCTCAGCTTCTTGCCTGAGGAAGCCCCCTGCACACATACTCTTCTTTGGATCTACAAGTCATTTTCATAAAAGAGAATACATTAAAAAAATAAAATCCATCCTCTTAGGAATATTTCCTAGGAAGAAAAGCAATTGAAATAAAAATATAAAACTGGGTAAAGCTTCGTTCCACTCAGCCACACTCCATTTTGGTAACACACTGAACAGATACCTGCCCACACTCCACATCCCCCTTCCCACCAAACCCCTCACGTTCTTTTCGGGTTCTTTTCCGGGCGAATGAGAAGTGGACAGGAGCATTACCGAATGTCGAACTTGCGGTGACCTGGCTCCAGCAGCAGAGGGCGCTCCAGGTACTTCTGGATCACGTGCACCTGGCCCTGATGGTCTATGAGATCCAGGAGCTCTGAAGCCTCGGAGGAGATGAGGATGCCTTCGCCTAACAGAACAAAGCAGGGCACGCTCCAGTCCAGCTCAGCCAACAGCAGGCTCCCACAGAGCCAGCAGGGAAACAGCAGGAAGAGTCCCACGGCACGTGTCCTGCTAGCTCACCCTCACGCCCTGCTCCTGCCCTCCCTGTCCCCACAAGAGCACCCGGGGTTATCCAGCTAACCACATAGGTTTCTCAACACCACAAGGCCAGGTTCCTACCACGGCTTCAGCTTTTCAGATACGCAGATTATTCAAGCACTTGCAATGAATGCAAGCTACTCTTGGTCACTATCTGCAATAAAGCTTATGACCAACAAATTCACTTCTAACCCTGTATCATCGAGGGAAAAATCAGGAAGGCTGGAGCATAAAGACAAATGTGTCAGAATGTTCCTGTGGCATTGAAGGGAAAACAAAATGGATACATTTGAATTGTCCCTGAACATTCAATGTGACACAATATATCCTTTGGAACAGTTTAACTGAGACGCAACATACTATAAAATTCAAACTTTTAAAGTGTACAATGGATTTTAGTCTATTCAAGACTTTTGCAACCATCAAATAATTTTAGAACATTTGCATCACCTGCCCCCCAACACTCTGTCCCATCAGCAATCACCCATTCCCTCCACCCCAGCCCCTGACAACTACCAATCTACCTCCCATCTCTATAGACATTCTGTCTATCATCTGTCTCTTCTGGGCGCTTCAAATACATGGCCTCATACTGTACATGGCCACTGTGCCCGGCTAACTTCACTTAGCACGGGCTTTTTTCTTTTCTTTTCTTTTCTTTTTTTTTTAGAGAGGACAGTGAGTGAGAGAGAGAGAGAGAATCAATTCTTAGTGAGTTTTTCACATGGCCTTAATTGCTCTGACACTTAAGCGTGTACGTGGGTGCAGGGATTTGAACCCATGTATTTGCGCATGCTGGGCAAGCGCTGTAACTGCCAAGCCACGACTCTAGCCCTACGTTTAACTTTTTGAGGGCGCTCAAGCCTGCCTTGCAAAGCGGTCTCCCAGCGGCAGTGTCTGAGGGTGCCGTTTCCTCACCAACACTTGTTACCTTCTATCTTCTTGCTCAGAACCATCTAGAGTATGCACGTATGGAGTGGTGCCTTATGTGATTCCGACTTGGATTTCCCTAGCGACTAATGAGGTTGAACATGCTTTCATGTGCTTATTGGATAAAATTTGTATATTTTTTAAGAGAGAATCAATTTTATTTAGTTTTTTTAAGTGACTTTTGTTATTCTGATAGTTCGTTGTGTACATGATGCGGGGGTTCGAACCTGTGTTCTTGCATATGCCACATGGTGACATAACCATGGAGCCACTGCTCCAGCCTCAGATTGTCTATTTTTGATTTGCATTATCGAGTCATAAGAGGTCCATGCGTGTGTGTGTGTGTGCGCGCGCGCGTGTGTGTGTTCTAGGCATGGGTCCCTTACCAGATATATGATTTATGTATATCTTCAATTCTCAACAATGCCATTGTTATACAGATCCCTGAGCTGCCTTTTTAAAGCCACACCCTCCTCCCTTCCCCAACACACCCCCATTCTGGTAACCACCAACCTGTGCTCCATTTCTATAATTTTATCATTTCAAAGTGTTATACTGACTAAGCGCAATGGCGCAGATCTGTAATCCCAGTGACATGGGAGGCTGTGGCAGGAGGATTGCAGGTTCAAGTCCAGCCTCAGCAACTGAGCAAGACCCTGTCTCAAAATAAAAAATAAATATATAAAAGGGACTGAGCGTATAGCTCAGTGGTGAAGTGCCCCTGGGTTCAGTCCCCAATGCTGCCAAAGCAAAACTGTTACACAAATAGAGTGATACAGCATGTGGTCTTCCAGGATTGCCTCTTCCTGCTTAGCGTAATTCCTTGAAGATCCATCCACCTTGTCTGGTGTACCAACAGCTCCCCCACTGTTGGGCACATTTCCACAGTATCAATGCTGCACAGTTGGTTTAATCATCACCTGTGGAAGGACATTTGGATTGTTTCTAGTTTGAGGTTCTTATAAATCAGGCTGCCATGAACAATCACATACAGGCTATTGTGTGAACCTAAGTTTTAATCTCTTTAGGACAAATGTCCAAGAGTGTGCAGATACTGGGTGGTAAGGCCGTTGCATGTTTAGGCCTGCTGTTGTGTTTCTGTCTTTGTTTTTGTTTTAGATTTTGTTTTTTTTTGTTGCTAGGTTACCCCGGCTGGCCTCAAATTCCTGGGCTCAAGCCAGCCTCCTGCGTAAGCCTCCTAAGTGCTGGAGCTCCAGGTGCACCTCAGCATCTCCACATTCTAGTTTTATAAGAAACTGCCAAACTTTTCAGCAGTTTAGTAGAGCCAGAGTGGCCGTAGCACTTCAAATTCCCACTAGCAATGTGTGAGAGTCCCAATTTTTCCAGATACTTGCCACCTTTTGCCATAATCGCCACTTATTTTAGCAATTTTAGTAGGAATGCAGTGACAGTTCATTGTGATTTTAATTTACATTTCCCTAATAAATGATAGGGAAAAATCTTTTCATTTGCTTATCTTCTGCGTAGCCTCTTCCGTGAAAAATATTTCACATCCTCTGCCCATTCTTTTGTTTTGTTTTTTTTTTTTTGAGAGAGAGAGGGACAGTGAGAGAGAGAGAGAATCGAGAATCAAATCTTTTATTTAGTTTTCCATGAGGCCTTTGTTGCTCCAGAACTTCATTGTGTCCATAGTGCTGGGGTTCGAACCCCTGTACCTGCGCACGCCAGGCAAGCGCTGGAACTGCTGAGCCACCACTCCAGCCCCTCTCTGCCAATTTCCTAATCAACTGTGTGTCTGCTGCTGTTTAATGATGGCTTTGAAAGTTGTTTATGATTTCTACATCTGGATCTCTTGTCATATACGGTTTACAATGGTGTGATTTAAAGACCAAAAGTTTTATTTTGAGGAATCTCAATTTTTGCTTTTATGGACTGTACCTATGGTAACAACGTTAAGAATGTTTTGTCAAGCCCTATCTCCTACTCCCCCCATGACAGTTTTACATTTAATTTCATAATCCATTTTAGTTATTCAGATCAGTTGAATTAGTTAAGGTGTGAAGTTTGGGTAGATTTTGGTTTTGATTTTTGCTTATGGATATTCATCTTATTCGCCAGCATTTGAAAGTTTATGCTTCCTTTATTGAATGGCTTTTGAATCTTTGTCAAAAGTCAGGTGGGCACATGTGCTTGGTCTACTACTGAGTGCTCTGACCCCCCTCTGCTTCATGCTTCCCTCCCTCCACGGAGCAGCGAGTGCAGAAGCACAAGAGCCCACCTTAACGCCAGGTAGAGTGATGACTTCTATTTTATTCTTCCTTTACAGGATCATCGAATAAGCTATCGAGGGCCTGTGTCCTTCCACATGAATTTTAGAAGCTTCATGTCTATGCACAAACTTTGCTGACACCTTGATGGAGTTATGGTAACCCACAGGCCATCTGGGGTGCACACATCTTTACTACGCCGAGTTCTGCAATCTGTGAG
Source organism: Aplodontia rufa (assembly GCA_004027875.1). NCBI lineage: Eukaryota > Metazoa > Chordata > Mammalia > Rodentia > Aplodontiidae > Aplodontia > Aplodontia rufa. Next base: position 37,760 of record PVKS010001961.1, read on the forward strand.
CACGGTATATCTATTCATTTTGACCTCTTTCATAATCTGCAGTTTGGGGCATTCACAGCTTTGTCTGATGTAGAGCTACGCATCTCACTTTCTCAGGGGCCACTGTCCAGGGCATTGTTATAGTTTGGGCTTCCATGTGTTCCCTGTTGGTGCAAAGGAATGAGGTTGATTTCTGTGTGCTGATCTCATCTCCTGTCCCTTGCCGAGCTCACGTGTCAGCTCTGGGGCCTCTTACCTGCTTGTTGGATTTACAGGTCAGAGCAGTTCATAACAAATTTTCCACAATAGTATAACTAATCTAACACTTTTGGTTTCCTTATGTTTCAGCCGTAAAATGGAACATAAAATTCAAATTTATTCCGTAATTTCTGAATACTGGTATAGCATGTTTCCATGGGTAACTGTATTTCTTACATCAGTTATTTGTTCATGTCCTTACTCAGTAAACATGGAAAAATCCTAAAGGCACTGTTTTTGTGTGGGGCTTGTTAAGAAGCTTCAAGGTCAAGGTCCCCAGCCCCCATTCCCATTTCAACTTCTGTTGCTTCTGGAAATAGATGCATCGTCAGCTCTCTTGTCCAAGAGGGCAAAAGATCACATTGGCCTTATTGGCATCCTTTACTCCTCCACCTCCCAACACTCATTCACTCAGTACATACAGAACCCGTGCCGGATCCCAGCTGCTGTCCTGTGTGTGGGGTAGGGCAGGGAGAGACAGTGCCAGGCACAGTTGTGACGCGGTCTGAGGCTTTAACAGCCTCTCTCTCTCTCTCTCTCTTTCTCTCTAGGAACTTGTGCATAAACTCTGGAGAATAGCCCAGGGCAGCAGGACAAGGAGCAGAACTCCAGGTGAGATGTGAAGGTGACCTCAGATCAGAGGTGGGTGGTGGAGGTGAACAGCAGCTTGATACCCAATACGGTTTCAAGGTTGAGCCAATGATACCAAGCATGCAGTAGCTATGAAGAGTAAAAGCTATCCATTTATCCTGCTGGATTCATTTTGTAGTTTCTAAACAAAGCCAATCTATACCACTTATCTCCTCAACTCTTAAGCAAAAATCCTTTGCCTGACATTTATCCCCTCTCCGCCTCTCCCTGCTCCCTGGTATTCCTCTATGTCTGGTCTTAGGGAGGGTCAGGGGCCATCAGGGGTCCTCCCAGTGGCCATTCTGATTCCAAATCCAAATGCACTGGAGAAATCTGAAGACCATGGATGACTACTTCCTCTTCCAATTACCCCCTTTACCATCAGAACCAAACTAGGGCACAGCACTTGAGCAGAGAGCGTAAGGGGAAAGAGAAGTAGGAGCGGTACCTGGCTCGTGGCAAGAATCCAACTCTCCCACATTCAGGAGATCCCAGGTGATGCCCTCCTGCCTCAGGGTTGGTGGAAAAGGATGTGAGGTCTACTGGACCAGGGACTGAAATGAGTACCAGTGGCCAGATGGCCTTCCAAAGCAATAGAAGAAGAAATTCAAAATGAAATGGTTTTTAAAAGAGCATAGGATGGCAGTTTTAGAGAGAGGCTGTTTATGTGCCTGCACCCTTGGGGGCTGCCTCTATCTTAAGCCTGAGTTGAAATTTTAAACCTCAACCCTTCTATGCATCTGCTCAACACACATTTACTACCACCTATAAGGAGAGGATGGAGACAGACAAGACAGAAAGTGCTCGCGTGCAGTTTCTACTGTGCTGCGGGAGATGGACGATTATGTAATATAGTGCCAGGAAGAGGCTGGTGCAGGGGGGAAAAACAGGATAAAGGGACAGGAAGCAATGGGCACAGAGGCTATTTTAGACAAGAAGAGACTTCTCTGACAAGGCAACAGCTGAGCTGAGAAACAAAATAATCCACGTAAGCACATTCTAGGTACAGAGACAAATTTAGAGCGTTTGAGGGACACGAGGCAGTCTTTGTGGCCACCGCGCAGTGAGCAAGCCTAAGAATAGAAGGAGATGAGATCAGAGATGTGGGGAGATGTCCAATGGGGTGGGCTACCATCGGGGATCTGGAGTTGTTCTGATTGAATTAGGAAGCCAGCTGGTAAGTCAGGAAGGAACACGATCAGGTTTATGTTCTAACATCGCTGTTGGAGGGAACTGGCTGTGGGTAGGCACTGCGACTGCAGACTTGAGAAGATGGTGGCTCTGATTTAGGATAGGAGCAGTGAAAATGGCAGAAAAAGCCTAATTCGGAGTTTATTCTGAAGGTAGCACTAGCAGGACTTGTTAATGCATTAGGTAGATTGCAAAGAAAAGAGGTCAAGGGTGAACCTGGCTCTGGTGATCCTGAGACTGGATGAAGAGTAGACAGATATTGAGCGGGAAGGATACAAGAGGAGCAGACCAGGATGGGCGGAGCTGGCAGGCAATGAAGAGTTCGGCATCAGGCATGTTCAGAGATAGAGAGGGTGCCATGGATCTGGAGCTTAGAGGGAAGTCCTAAGCAGAGAGAAAGCACTCAGAAGGCTTGACGACATACAGCTAGACATGGTTTCTGCACCCTGACGATTCAGATCAGAGGTCATTCATCTAAACACATCGTTGGAATCTACCCTCCCCTCACACAGAGCTCAACTGGAGCCTGCAGGGCACAGAGGAGGGACTGGCCATGCGAACTCACCTTTGGCGCCTGCTGATGACTTTGCAATCCAGACGTTGCCCTCCCCGTCCTCTTTCTTCCTGTTGTAAGAAGCCAGGAAGAACTCTCTTTCATCTGTCCTGGAGCTACTGACTGGTGGCTGGATTCCATTCTGTGCAGCAGCAAGTGGGGTCTTGAGGTTCGTTGGATAAATCACGTAGGACTCGGGGAACCATGTGCAGGACTCGGCCAGTTCTGGGCTGGTCTTGATCAGCCTGGCAGATGAGAGAGGGTCAGTCTCCCTTCCTGGCGCACTCTGTCGCACTCTTCAGAAAGACCCCTGCTTTCCCGCAGACATTTCCAAGGAGTCTCCTTGGCCCTGTACTCGTTCTACCCCTGGACAGATGTCTAATGTGCTGTAGCTGTTTTATGCAATGCTAAAGACTGGCCCCAGTTCATACAGAAGACTTACTGCTAGCCGGGTGCAGTACGGCACACCTATAATCCCAGCTGCCCAGGAGGCCGAGGCAGGAGGATCCAAAGTCCAAATCCAGCATGGATGAGTTAGTGAGGCCCTGGCTCAAAAATAAGATCAAAAGGGCTGGGTATATAGCCCAGCCTCTGAGTGCCTGCCCAGAACCCAGTGTAAAGTCCTGGGTTCAATCCCCAGTACTAGAGGGAGCAGGGAAGGCTTACTGCCGAGAACTTGAGCTCCCTTTAAAAGGCACCTCTAAGGGCTGGAGCAGTGGCTCAGCGGTTATGACGCCTGCCTGGCATGCGCGAGGACACGGGTTCAAACCCCAGCAGCATGGACACAACACTGTCGGAGCAACGAAAGCCACATGAAAAACCAAACAAAATTGATTCTTTCTCTCTCTCACTGTCCCTCTCTCTCTTAAATAAAATAAAAAATAAAATAAAATGCACCTCTAAGGAAATTCGACTTGACATAATTCTGACTAAACGCGTTTTCAACAAGTACGTTAGGGTTGAGCCAGATGGATACCACTAAAAACAATGAAGTGGGGAAAACACGCAAGCAGCTAGCCAGCACACCAGCCTGGCCTAACTCTCTAGTGGGGACTGAAGGACCCGAAGACTGTGTTTAAGCTCTTTATATCTATGCTTGAAGCTCAGCCTCGTTTCAGTGACAGAATAAAGAAGAAACCTTCCAATGACACAGGACCCCAGGGGACACAATGAAACACACTCCTACTCCCAAAATAACTCAATACCACAGAAGATAAAGGCAGCCACTGAGGAAGGTGCTGGACAGACACAAGGACCCACTGCATCTGCCTCCCACTTCATTAATGAGGAACTGGGTCGCCGAGAAGTCACCTCTCAAGATCAGAAAGTAGCAGGGACCAGGCAGGATGCAAGCCCCAAACTCCCCAGCCCTAATTCTGAACCTACCACTCACAACCCCAGGAATCAGGGGCACAGAGGCCTTCCCTAAGCTGCACCCCCTCCTCTGCCTAAAACTGTGTTCAGACTATATTAAGATTCACCTACAAGGGGCTTGGAGCGGTGGCTTGGCGGTGACAGCGCTTGCCTGGCATGCGAGAGGACATGGGTTCAAACCCCAGCACCACATACACAACCAAGTCTTGGTGCAACAAAAGCCACATGAAAAACTAAATAAAAATTGTTTCTCTCTTTCTCTCTCACTTAAAAAAAAAAAAAAAAAAAGGATTTACCTACAAGGGCTGGAGCTGTGGCTCAGCAGTTACGGCGCTTGCCTGGCATGCACAAGGACCCGAGTTTGAACCCCAGCAACACTTGCGCAACGAAGTGTCTCAGCAACGAAAGCCACATGAAAAACTACATAAAACTGGTTCTCTCTCTCTTTTTATTTAGTCTCTCTCTCTCACTGTCCCTCGCTCTCAAAAAAAAAAATTCACCTACAAAACCCAGTCTGTGAACAGACGACAGAAATAATGGAAAGAACACTTAAATGAAAGTCACTCTCCAGTTAAAGGCAATAGAAGTCGTGGGCTACTTGAACCCAGAGGAACAAAACAATAAAAATAAACGTCCCACTCACTGAATGTTGAATGTTCAACTCTGTACCTACTCTGTCCCATACGGTGAGCACCAGTCACATGCAGCTACTGAGCATTTGAAATGTGAGCGGTGTGACTCAGCACTAAACTAAAAACTGCATTTAATTTGAATTTTAAAACTGATGCATTGTAACATACTTTTCCATTAAGCACCCTTGACTGACGTGGTGGGACGACATTTTTCTTCACTGAATGGCTGAGTGCACGTCAGGCCCATGTGTCATTTCTAGTACCACTTGTGAACACAACACTGCTCTGTCCAGGGACAATGGATTTATTCACTTCCAGTGACTTTATTCTGGCAATGATGACACATTAATTTTTTTAATATCTTTCATTAGTGCATTACAATTTTACATAATGATGGGATTAGTTGTCTCGTATTCCTAGATGCACACAATTCAGCAATATAATTTGTTCAATATTCACACACATCCCCACATGCCTTTACCACCCTCCTCCCATCCCCCAATCCCTTGCCTTTCTTCTGGGTCCTATATTTTTCCTAAAAAAACCCAAGTACACTCACATAATCCTTATACCTATGAAGAACATTTATATATATGTATATGACTGTAGTATACACAGTGATGTGCTAATTATTCAGGGCATGAGTTACAGTGCTAGCTGTGCGAATTACAATTAGGAACTAAGGTAGAGTTATTTTTCTAACTAAAAATCATTTTTTAACTAAAAAATAAGTATGGACAAATTTTTTAAATTTAAAGCTAAGATATACTACTGATGCAAAACTGAGTAGGGACACAGAGGGCAGAGTGCTGACCAGGACAGCAGACAGAAAGAAGAAATGGAAGAAGGTGTGGGATAAATTCACAATAAACAGCAACTCCACTAGGCTAGGGCAGAATGAAGTGAAAAAGCAATTTTTTCGCTGAGGAGACATTTTCAGCAAATAAGAAATGAACGTGACATGCATTTCCCCTTAACAGTCTCTAAAAGAGAGTACTGGATTTTTTTGTTTTGTTTTTTTCTGGGGATTGAACCCAGGGGCACTTTGGCATAAACCACATTCCCAGTCCTTTTTATTTTGAGACAGGGTCTGAGGCTGCCCTCAAACTGTGAGCCTCCTGCTTCAGCCTCCTGAATCCCTAGGACTGTAGGCATGCAAGTGTTTCCTTTTTTACTTCCGGAAAGTGACACATATTGAAGACATTTGCTTTCTTAGTTTTCTGAAGGGACTCTATGATAAACAGTATCAGTATATAACTGCAAGTGTTACAATCACCCACCAGTGCATGGAACTGTTGAAAGAAACAGAAGATAAAGAATTCAATGATACTGTGCTTTCTGCCAATACTATTTGAGAGATGAGTTTTATAAACATTTACGATGCTGTTATCTCCAATTCAAGATTTTCTTGAAATAAAAGAAATACTGGCCAAATCATTATACTCACTCAATAAGCCATTATTTAGTTCAATAATCCAAGACTAAAAATGGCAGGGCTATTGACATTATCTCACCCATATCCATGCTGCATGTGAACAAGGAAAATTATAGCTCCAAGGCAGGGAAAAGCAGACCTTGCTTATGACCCACCAACACAGGTATTATAATTCATGCTCCAAATTCATAGAACAAGCTAACAATGATGATTTTTACATGCTTTTATGACATGACAAGATACGGATTTTAATGATATCATCAAAACTGAGGTTAAAAACAAAAGAAATGGAAGAACACCTTATTGATATTGATAATCTTAGCCTTACTTTTATTTATTTATTTATTTATTTTAAAGAGAGAGGGACAGTGAGAGAGACAGAGAAAGAGAGAAACAACTTTATTTAGTGTTTCACATGGCCTTCGTTGCTCCAACACTTAGTTGTGTATGTGGTGCTGGGGTTTGAACCCGGGTCCTCAGGCATGCCAGGCAAGTGCCAAAACCTCTGAGCCACCGCTCCAGCCCCTTAGCCTTACTTTTAAATATCCCTTTAAATCCAGTGTGTATAATACTGAGCTGATGCCAAGTTGGTGAATTTACTTAATTTGGATAGTTTTTGTTTCAAAGTCAAATCAATTCTAAACAAGATGAATCTGTTTTCTCATTGTGTGTACAAATGCTAAAACAATTTCTTAGAACTCAGTTCAGTTACTGAAAAACTTCTATGTATGCCAGAACACCTTTAATATGTATATCTACTTTTTCAACCATAAATTTTTATGTAATCTAAATTCAGTGGAAAGATCCTCAATGAAGACTTAGTGTCTGAATTAAGATGTGCTACAAACACACACACATCAAGTTCTGAACACTCAGAATGAAAACATTAAAATATTCCATTATTTTTTACATTAACAACATGTCAAGAAGGACAATATTTGGGGGCTGTTTGCTTGATTGACACTGCTAGGGCCTCACATATGCCAGGCAAGTGTTCTACTGCTGAGCTGCACCCCCAGCCCAATATTTTGGCTATAGATGGCTAAATAAATCAGATCAGTAATTAAGCTGCACCTGTTTCCTTGTGTTTCTTTTTTTTTTTTTTTTAATTAAAGAAAGAGGGACAGCGAGAGAGACAGAGAAAGAGAGAAACAACTTTATTTAGTTTTTCACATGGCCTTAGTTGCTCCAACACTCAGTTGTGTACGTGGTGCTGGGGTTTGAACCCGGGTCCTCGTGCTTGCCAGGCAAGCGCCGAAACCACTGAGCCACCGCTCCAGCCCTCCTTGTGTTTCTTTTAATGCAGCTGCTGAGAAGTTTAAATTCCATGTGTGGCTAGCATTCCGTTTCTGCTGGACGGCTGGTCTGTAAGATGACCCTGGTGTGGACGCCCTCGTTTCCGCACAGAGCCAAGACCAGGCACTGCAGGAAATCCTTTGCATTTGTTCCATTCCCTGGCAGCACATTTGGGAAGCAATCACGAGGGAGATGTATTCTCACCTAGAAGGGAGTAAGGCTCACAGAGGAAAAGAGAGCTTGCAACCTGAGCAGGAGGAGGAGAGTCCTGCCGGACTCTGAGACTGTGGCCTTCATGAATCTTCCACCACAAGGAAGCAAGGGGCAGGCCTACAGGTTCAGCAGGGAGCCCCATCAGGGCGCTGGGCAGCCCCTGGAGCAACACCCAATCATGCATCCCACTGATACTGATTAGAACCATCCTGGCTCAACAAGAGCTGCTGAGGCCTTGGCCAAAGAGCTGGCCTCTCTGAGCTGCCATTCTGTCCTATAAAATGAGGGAGGCTGTAGTTCTGCCTCTCTGGAGTGCTTTCAAGTCATAAAAAAGTCATGGAAAACACACAGACAAAAGGAATCCAGATCTCCTGGAATTACTACAGCCCTTGCAGGACACCTGAGGAACAAAGGAAGCTGACGAGGGGTGGCCGCCCCCAGCCTGCACAAGTCGTGTGGACATTTACAAGGGGTCACCACAGGTCACATCTCATACCTCCAAGGGTCAGAGAGCGGGTGCTGTCACCACTGTCTATCCCCACTTTACACATGGACACTGGGATGAGGGGTGGTACTGTCCAAGGCCACAGAAACCGCCTTGAACCTGGTCAGACTCCCGCCTTGCCACATTATAGCTGCTAAATGTGCAGTATGCAGAACACTACTTGACAGAGACACAGGGTCAGTGAGAGACAGAAAGACAGAATCACTTTTGTTTAGTTTTTCATGTGGCTTTCGTTGCTCCGACACTTCGTTGTGTACGTGGTGCTGGGGTTCAAACCCGTGTCCTCACGCATGCCAGATAAGCGCCCTAACCACTGAGCCACCGCTCCAGCCCCATCATCCTCATTTTATAAAAGTAAAACTAGCTGAAGAACCTAAATGGGATTTAGTTCATTCTATTTTTTTTAAGAGAGAGAGAGAGAAAAACAGAATCAACTTAATTTAGTTTTTCACATGGCTTTCATGGCTCTGACACTTCTTTGCACTGCTGGGGTTTGAACCCGAGTTCGTGCACATACCAGGCAAGTGCTATAACCACTGAGTCACCACTCCAGCCCCTGCTTCCTACTTTTAAAGGGAAAACTCTACCTTTCTCTCTCTCTCTCTCTCTTTTTTTTTTTTTAAGGAGAGGACAGTGAGAAAGAGAGAAAAAGAGAGAGAATCAATTTTTATTGAGTTTTTCACATGGCTTTCGTTGCTCTGACACTTAGTTGTGTACATGGGTACTGGGGTTTGAACCCGAGTACTTGCGCATGCCAGGCAAGTGCTTTAACAGCCGAGCCACCGCTCCAGCCCCTCTACCCTTCTCTTTGGAGGAAAACATCCCAGCTCTATTGGGCTGCAAATCCATGCTTATTAGTTACATAGAAAGAAGCCTGGGACCTACTACTGGCCCTGATTTCAGAGACCACAGTTAGTGCTTTCCTACTGAAACAACAGCATTAACAGCCATAATAAAAGGAGTACTAAGAACTCTCACACAGGCATCCTTCCAAGCTTTACATAAATTAATCCCCATAACAACCCTGAAGTAGTTGCTACTGTTAAAACCCATTTACAGAGAAGAAAACTAAGGCACAGAGTCAAAGACACACCATGTACCAGGCCACATGCTTCATCTTATTTAACTCAGGCCCCTGCCCCATGAGGCTGAGAGGGATAAGATCTATCCACACAAACGGGCTGAAAAGCTGGGGTCAAAACCAAAGCTGCCCACCCTGGAACTTAATCACTGTGTGATAACAGCTTCCTCCACCTCCTAACGCTATTCTTGGGGCATCCAGCCACAGCCCACCTGCTCAGGGCCAAGGTGGAGAAGCTCCTGGGACACCTGCCCAGAGCTCCTTTCCAAGAGGCCCTAGCTGCTGGGGAGTCAGCTGCCAAGGGTTTATGCACACCTCTCTCCAGGGACCAGCTCCTGCCCAGAAACACCTGGGAAGTTATGTCCTCCACTCTTCCCCACAACCAGTGGCTGACTAATACTGGAGCACAGAAGCCCAGGGTCCTGGCTTCTAGATGTGACAACTCTGAGGTGCCATTCACTCCGGAGTTCCATGGGTGAGACTTTGCTTGGCTCTCGGCTGGCCCTGCCCTGCTCCCTGGCTTCCTGGGGGATATGCCTGGGGAACCCACCCCCAAGAAACCCTGAGTCAGCTGTGCTCCCAGGCAGCCTCACCCAGGGAACCACAGGCTTTAACAAGCTCCACAACAACTCTCAAACTGCAGTCCAAGTAGCCTACAGGAAGTTTTTGTTGATTTTTTTTTTTTAAGCATTGGGGATTAAACCCAGGGGTGCTTAACCACTAAGCCACATCCCCAGCCCTTTTTATTTTTTATTTTGCAACACGGTCTCCCTAAATTGCTTATGGCCTTGCTAAGTTGCTGAAACTGGCTTTGAACTTGAGACCCTCCTGCCTCAGCCTCCCAGCCACTGGATTTTTACAGGTGTACACCACCATGCCCAGCTATTTGTGGGCTTTTTAAATAGTAAAAGTATTTCCACCCTTTAAACAAGCCCACATTTTTTGATTAAATGTTTCAAGGTAAAGACATTTATGTAAAATATCGAAAAGGGAGGTCTTAAAGAACACTTACTTCACTAAAGAAGCTTTACGACACAGTTTGTCAGCTCCTCTGTAGTAATTCACCAGCTGCACCAGCCCGGGCTCGTGACCTGCAAGGAAAGAGGAGGCTCAAAAGGGGACCTGGACAGGTGGGGAGTGACGGGAAGAGCACAAGCAAGGAGGACAGAGAACAGAAGGGGCACACCCAGTTCTCTTTCCAATTCTGGTTCTTGGGAATAGAACAATTTTGTTCCTCTGTCCCTGAGGTTCCGCTTTCTCTCAGCACTAACGCTGCAGGTCTACCAAAGACGACCGCTACCTTTGCTTTTTCCAGTTGGAGTAGAGTGTGCTGGGTGTTTTCCAGTTACCTCTTCCTGATCCTTATTACACTCCTCCAGCTTTGCACATACAGATCTGCAATCTGCCTGTGTATGAGAAGGCTACTTTTAAGGGTCATGCTTTGGACTGCAGTGGTGGCTCAGTGGTTACAGCACTTGCCTGGCATGTGTAAGGAACCAGGTTCGAATCCCCCAGCACCGGGTACACAACGAACTGTCAGAGAACAAAAGCCACATGAAAAACTAAGTAAAATTGATTCTATCTTTCTCTCATTGTTCCTCTCTATTAAAAAGAGAGAGAGAGAGAGAGAGAGTGAGAGAGTGAGAGTGTGAGTGTCATGCTTTGGAAATCTCCGCCCTTGCTTTCTGGTATGATACCACTGGTCTCAAGTGTGTCCACCTCTGCAAGTCCCTGGAGGGTACCAAAAGGTAAAGGAAGGTGGTGGACAGGCCAGGTCTACAATGTCAGAAGTCTAAGAACGTCCTTCTAAATGCTATCCCATAAGGAATCTCATTTCCAACAATTCTCAGTACACCACCCTTCTCTATATAATTAGAGCAGACAGGATACAAAAAAAAAACAAAACCAGTTTTACTTAAAATTATTATTTTTTTTGTTACTGGGTAGTGATATAGGTCAAATTATATTGTTATATTATGTGCATGTATGAATATATAATAAGTCCCAGCATTATGTAGAATTACAATGCAAGTGGGAAAAAAAGCTGAAAAATTTTATTTTTGTTTAAAATCCTAACAATCCAGTCGTGGTGGTGGACACCTGTAATCCCAGTGGCTCAGGAGGCTGAGGCAGAAGGATCACAAATTCAGCTTGTGTGGAATTGCAATATTGAAAAGTCAAAGGTGGCTCTGCCCAGCCAGTCTGGGCAACTTGGGGATACCCTGCCTGAAAAATAAAAAGTTAAGGGGCTGGAGCGGTGGCTCAGCCATTTCGTGTTGGAGCAACTAAGGCCATGTGAAAAACTAAATAAAGTTGCTTCTCTCTTTCACTATCTCTCTCACTGTCCCACTCTCTTTAAAAAAATAAAAATAAAAAATTAAAAGGGCTGGGGTTGTAGCTCAGTGGTACAGCATACCTGGGTTGAATCCCCAATACTTCAAAAAAATATATATGCATACATATTTAAATTTTATTTAATAACAAAATGGTGGCATTTCCAATAACCAAACAAAGGCATCATGAGTGGATGGCAGAGGTAAGAATAATTGATCAGAGAATGGCATACACTCAAGTGTCAGGTATTACTCGGATTTTGATGTTTCCCTGAGGCAGCCAGACCCTAATTCTCCCTGCATGGCCTCCTCCTCATGCCCCAGGGCCTGAGCCCTTTCCTTAGCCCCTAAGGTCCCTGGGTTCCATGCAAGCACACTTTAAGCAAAAGCTAAAAAACCCCATAGTGGTTATTTATATAACCATTCAGTTTGGGGGGTGCTGTTTTCTTTCCCATAAAACCCAAATGTTTGATGATCATCTGCTGAATCCACAGGGCCTGTTTAGGATTCGAACCCCGTACGTTTCTACTTCTCTTTCCCTTGAGGGACTTTGCCAACTCTCCCATCTCTGGCTGGGCAGAGCCACCTTAGACTTTTCAATATTAAAATTCCTCCTAAGCTTACACCCAGGCACTGCCAAGTCCAAAAAAAGAAAGGAAGCACGGCAGGAAGAGCAGTGGACAAAGTCAGAGGAAATAACTTCCTTCAGGGAAGCCATTCCTCTCTCTCCTCCTCTTTCTCTCTTTATGAGAGCTTCCTAGGACTCTTTAATAGAAGGGAATCCCCAAGCACACTCTACGTAATTCAAGATTTCTGGGGCGCTCCAGGCAGCCCATGGAACCACCATTCTACATCATAAACTTTCATAGCAATGAAAAGTTGTCCCCAGCACCATTCCAAAGAAAAAAATCAGTAAGACGTGGCCTCAACAAGCTTCATTCTCAAACACAGCCCCACCCAAATGCTCCAGTAGGCTCACCAATGGCCATCATTCCAGATGGCCTCTTTCCAGTAGGTGTCCACCCAACCTCTGACCATATCTACTTCTGAAAGCCCTCTCCTCTCCCCCACAGAGAACAGGGCTCCCTTTGGGTTTCCTTCCAAGGAAGTTACTTTTTCTCAGTATCAAGTCTCCCCTTCTGTCCTTGGAGTACAACTGGCACCCATCCCAGGTGAGTTTTGGCAAGGAACACGGCCACCCTTTCCAGATGACTCTGCAATGAGCGATGCTCAGGTCTGCAGGGATGTGGGTTGCACCTTCCGGAGAACTTCAGGATTACGTCATTTGAAAAGGAGCGTCTGATCCTGCGCTCTCTCCTGTCCCTTCCTAAGGAGAGTAGGTGGACAGGGTGGTGCCAAGCCGGCTTCCACCACGAGAAAGAGGCAACCCTCTCTGGGCAAAGACAGAGAGGCACCCAGCCTCCGGTAAAACCTTTATTCAATGCAAGAATGTGAAAATGCGTTCTTTGGTGAAGCTAAGGGAAGGTCGAAATTCACACACCCCTTTAGCTTTCCCTGGGGGAGGGTCTCCTCCGAAGCTCCGGCTTTTGGAACCCCAAGTCTTTTCCAAATTCCCTGCGGGTTCGTCTGAGCCTTGGGCTAGCAGAGCCCCCGGGGATTTCAGTACCTACAGCGACCCCCTTCCGCGCCCACACCAGGCAGGGCGCAATCCTCGGTGGGGGGACCTTGCAAGATGATTCCCCGGCGCTCAGCACCGCCAACCTGCCTGACCGCAGGGGCATCAGGCCCGGGGGGCCGGGGGACAGCGGCCTACGGCCCCGTGCTTCAGGGAGAGGTCATTGTCAGAAGATAGCTGGAGCTGGAGCCGCAGCGCGCCTCCTCCACCAAATGCGTCTTAGGGGATCAGAAGGCCTGAGAACGTGTCTGGGTGTTTCTGGATCCGCCTTAGATCCGCCCGGGAAGCGCCGGGAAGCCGCACGCTGGGGAAATTTAGGACCTTAAAAACAAAAGCGCACGCTCCCCGAGCCGTGGGAGGAGCTGCCGGGGCGCACGGGGGCGGGAGGCGGGAAGTGGAGGAGGCTCACCCAGTCTCCCGAAAGGCAGCCGGTTCCTCTCCCCCAGCATCAGGTTAAACCTGGGGTTGTCCCGCCTCAGCCGCTTCCAGTGGCCGGTGGCGAGCAGCAGCCGGGAGACCTCGGCGTAGACGCTGCTGTTCTCGTCGCGCACCACGAAGGTGTACATGGCGAGGCCGCGCGCCCGAGCCGCCAGGCACCGCCGCAGGGACGAGCCGGCCGAGGCGGGGACTCCACCACCAGGGTGTCCGGCTCCCCGCCGCCGCCGCGCGCTCGGCCCGCGCTTCCCGGGTCCCGGCGGCGCCTCCTCGGGCGCCGCGCGTCCGCCGGAGTGGCGAGCGCCGCCCGGACGCCGCGCCCACCGCCACGCGGCCCCGCCTCCGCCCCGTGATTCTGCGCGGCCCGCACGGCGTCTGCGGGACCCGGCCTGGGCTCCGCCGTGCGCGCTCCGCACCGGCTCTGGGCCTCCGGTGGCTGCCGCGGAATTCGGATCGAGCTGGGCTGTGCACCCGGGATGCACCACGGAGCGAGCGCGCTGCAGACTGCGGCGTTTCCTCCCCAGCCTGGATCACAGCCGGGGGCGGTGCCAGCGGAAGACCCCCTCTTGTGGAGTTCCTGGGCTGCTCCACCTATTTCAAAGGGACTTTTGTGGGTGAAAAAAAGTTCCTACCTCTATCCTGTGTCCAAGTGAGCATGCGCTTCCTTTCCTCTCTGCTTAAAGACTGCGGGGAACCCAGAGCGTTGTGGAGCTGCTGGTTTCGTTGGGTAGAGCGGACTGACTGTCGCGTGGCCGAGGGCAGGAGTGACTGAAGTGTCCGCTGGTGGAAACAGTCCGGGGAGCCCTGGACCCCGCGCCCAACCCGCCCTGCCAGCGTTAGGCCACGTGCTTTCCCTTTTCCGAATCTCGCCTTCTCTAATCTACTTTTAGGAAACTGATTTTGGTGCATTTGAGGGACAGAGCGGACCATGACTCTCAGATTTTCCGCAAACGTTCCTACACCCCCTTATGAATGACCTACATCAGCCTCGTGCATCCCAGCGTTTACTCCCCTTTAGAGAAAGAACACCCCATCCTGTTCTCCCGGTGCTCCCGGTATCTGCGGAGCATACTGTGAAAGCTGCCTCCTCCCGAAACTAGGCCCACATTCCCTGCGATAGGCCCTCGATCACTTTGCACAAGCATTCTGATCTCTGCGCTGTCGCTGCCCTAGGGAGCTTGCTCAAAGAACAGGGGCTGCAGGCCCAGAGCTCCCTCCCAGCCCTCCATAAGCATAAGGCTGGGTTAACAATGCGCCGGCTTCCTCACCCCTCTGCACACTGTGCCTGATGCGCATATCTTGGACTGTACATCAGGGGATCTCTGCAGAATTCAGCTCCTGCTGTCCACAGCCCTAGTTTGCTGGTCAATGCCCTTCCTTTCTTCCTTTCCCAAACTCACGTCCCACCTGCTCCTCCACAGATGTGCCTTGGGATCACTTCCCAAACAAAGCACCTACTTTTAAGTCCTTGTTCAGAGTCACCTTTTAGGGGCCCGCAAAGCCAAGATGCGCTGAACCTGCTGCTTCTCCCAGCCCGGCATCTTGACAGTGACCACTCTCAGCAGGTCACTTCTTTCTTCTCTCTGCCTCTCCACAACTGAGGGTCTCTCTAGCAACATCAGGGAGCTTAATCCAGTGTTCCTATTCTCCTTGTTCTCTTATCTTTTGCAGTGAAAGTTGTTTTTTTAGTTTTAGTTTAGGGGCAGCATTTCTTATCTGCTTTTCCAGAGAACAGCATTCATCTTTTCCCTTGGGACCCTTCATGGCTCTGCTGGGATTAACACTAAATTCATTAGGGGCACAGGAAAGTGAACTTTGGTCCAACAGAGCTGCTGCATCCCTTTCTGCCACAGTACATGTAAAGCATTCGAAAATAACCCAAATCTGGCCAATCTGATTATTTCTGGGATTTTTGTACCAGAGCTATAAAGAAAACCTAATTCCCTAGCACCTCCCCTACCACCATCCAACCCCAGGGATGGCTTAGATGGAAGACTGTGGCATAACTTGAAGCTATCTTGCTATCTTTAAAGACAAAGGACCCTGTCTGAGAATTTGACTTCCAGTCCCCCCTTGAATTAGGCCTGGCTGTCCAGATATGCCAATATGAGCGGTATGCTTTACTTCCTGGTCAGGACCTTAGAATCTCCCATGCCTTCTTCTGGAGGCAGGACATATAATCAGTAACAACAGAACAAACTGATGGAAGGACTTGACCAAAACTGGCTCTGCGATTGATCACAAAACGAACTTCAACAGCTAGGCACAGGGCACACACCTATAAATCTCTGCAACTAGGGAAGCTGGGGCAAGAGGATTGTAAGTTCAAGGCCAGCCTCAGCATCATAGCAAGACCCTCAGCAACTTAGTGAGGCCCTGCCTCAAAAACAAAACAAAAACTCAACAAATCTCAACAGATTGAGATAATTCTGAACACTTTCTATAACACAGTGGAATTAAGTGACTAGGAAATTCAATATATACTTCTAAATAACCCATGTTAAGGCACTGGAAACTGTGACTCAGCTGTGGAGTGCTTGTCTGGCATGCACAAGGACCCAGGTTCAAACCCCAGCACCACATACACAACTAAGTGTCAGAGAAACAAAGGCCAGGTGGAAAAATAAATAAGATTGATTCTCTTCTCTTTCAATCTTTCCCTCTCTCTTAAAAAAAAAAAAAAAGAACCCATGTTAAGTGAAAAAAATCACAGCAGTATGAGAAAATATTATTTAACTGAATGACAATAAAGTTATGATATATCAAAACTGATAAGATACGGCTATAGTTGTGATTAAATGAAAATGTATAGCCTGAAACACAAATGTTAGAAAAGACTGAAGGTCAGTTATTCAAACTTCCCTCTCATGAAACTAGAAAAATAATGACAGAATCACACCCAAAATAAGTGCAAAGAAATCAAGGAATGAGGAAATGGATGTACCAGGAAGAAATCAATGAAGCCAAAGGGAATTTATCATCAAAACAAAACATTACTACTTGGGCTGGGGGTGTAGCTCAGTGGTAAAGCACTTGCCCAGCATGCAAGAGGCCCTGATTTCAATCCCTAGCACTGCCAATAAATAAATAGAATTTACAAATAGATTATTTAAATTGTTAAATGTTCACAACCCAGCAAAAAGGAGGGAAAGGAAGAACAAGTAATCGGTGTTGAAATGAAAAGAGGAATACGCTAGAGACCCTAAACAAGCTCAAAAACAAGATACTGTGGATAATCCTCGCCAAAGAACTCAACAGCTTGGAAAAACAGGCAAATTCCATGGAAAAGCCTGGTTTACCAAAAGTGATACAGGAAGTAATATGAAATCTGAATGATTCCATGCCTGTGAAAGAGATCAATTCCATTTGCAGGTGACATATATGAAGAAAAGACTAAAAGTACCTTAGAGATTATAAAGACACCCCCAAAATATTAACACTAATAAATTCAGCAAAGTTGTAGAACAATCTAAAGAGGAAGTGAAGAAAATAATTCCATTTAAAATAGTATCAAATAACCAGGTCAATAAAGCAAAATCTGAAAAAAAAAACTGTCACATTTCAGATAACATGGTTATACAAACATAATATCCTAAAGACTCTACAAACAAATTGAATGATTATAGTGAAATCGCTAGACATATGGAAAATATACAAAAATCAACTGTATTTCTGTCAACAACAAAGAAATAGAAAATGAAAATGTAAAAAGAGGGGCTGGAGCAATAGCTCAGCATTTAAGGTGCTTGCCTGGCATGGCAAGGACACGGGTTCAAACCCCAGTACCACATACACAACAAAGTGTTGGCACAATGAAAGCCACATGAAAAACTAAATAAAATTGATTCTCTTTCTCTCTCACTGTCCCTCTCTCTCTTAAAAAAAAGTAGATAACAAAGGAAAATGTAAAAAGATACAATGTATAATAGCACAAAAAATGTCAAATACTTAAGACTATCCAATGACAGCTACACAAGACCTCTACACCGAAAACTACAAAGCATGAGAAAAAGTTTATAGCATAAAATAAAGCAGAAAATATACTATGTTCATGGCTAGAAAACTCAAAACTATTAAAAGCTGTCAATCAATTCTCACTGATTTGATGTGTAGATCCAGTGCAATTCCAAGCAAAATCTCTGCAGAGCTATCCACAGGAATTGACAGAACAGGGAGGGGAGGGCAATGCATCTGGGACCCCTGACTCCCATGAGAAGCCCAACTGTACATAGGCAGGCAGAGAGGATCAGAAAAATTCAAAAATTAATACACGAGTATAGGCTTAGTTCTATCTATAACATGGGGGTAAAGCAGGGGAGACATGGGAACAGGGAGTGGTCAAAGGGAGGAGACCCTGGACTAGGATCAGCATTAACTTACTTTGTCAATATCCACCTATGCATGAATATATAACAATGATTCCTCCAATATGTAATACTATATCAAAAAAATAAAAGAAGTTGACAGAAGGATTCTAAAGCATATACAGAAATGCAAAAGAACAAGAAAAGGAAAGAAATTGCTGAAGAAAGGGTACCAGACACCAAGAGCCACAAAAGGTATGTACTGAAATATAAAGCTATAGTAATTCAGGAAGTGGGGTTTTAGAGAAATAAATCAGGGTAAAGAGACCCACATACAAGGCTGGAGCAGCAGCTGAGCAGTTACGGATAGTGCTTACCTGGCATGCACAAGTATGCAGGTTTGAACCCCAGCACCACATACATAACGAAGTGTCGGAGCAACTAAATCCACATTTAAAAAACTACATAAAATTGATTCTCTCTCTGTCTCACTGTCTCTTTCTCTTGAGAGAGAGAGAGACCCATACATATGTTCACTTGGTTTAAAACAAAGGTGGTATTTCAGATCAGTAGGGGAAAAGATAAACTTTTTGACAGACGGAGCTAATTGAAAGGGGGTATTCGTGTGAAAAAGAAAATTAGTCTTGATCCCACAGTAGGATACACACAAAACCAGCTGAGAATGCATTCTGACCTCATGCATGCAAAGGTAAAAGGTAGAGCATTAAAGCTCTTAGAAGAAACAAGAGGAAAATCTTTATGATCTTACAGTAGGCAAAGATTTCTTTTAAAAGACACAAAATGTTTGGAATAGGGGGAAATTTTGATGAATTGGAAACCTTAACAATAAGTACTTTCATGCTATCTTTTGGCATCTATTGTCAAAAGAATAAAAATAAAAGCCAGAGTAGGATAAGATGTCTGGTGTAGCTAGGCATGGTGGTACATACCTGTCATCCAGTGGCTCAGAAGGCTAAGGTAGGAGGATCACAAGTTCAAAGCCAGCCTCAGCAACTTAGCAGGCCCTAAGCAACTTAGCAAGACCCTGTCTCAAAATAAAAAATAAGAAGAGGTGGGGATGTGACTCAGTGGTTAAGCATCCCTGCGTTCAATCATGGTAGAGAGGGAGAGAGAGAGAGAAATTACTCTATCTTAACACTTATTAAATTGTTAAAATAGTGAAAAATTGCTTCAATGTAATTCCAATTTTTTCTCATTTATGATTTTGTTGTTATAAATTCAACAATACAGTGTTGTGTTATTGCTTTATAACTTTATATCATTTTGTATCTTTTAAAATAGTTTGTAAAAACAGAAAAATATTCCAGGCACAGTGGCACAAACTATAATCCCAGCAACTCCAGAGGCTGAGGCAGGAGGCTTGTAAATTCAAGATTTAGCCTCAAAAACTTAGAAAGACCCTCAGTAAGTTAGTAAGACCCTGTCTCAAAATAAAAATAAAAAGAACTGGGATATAGCTCAGCGATCTAGTGTCCCTGGGTTCATTCCTTAGTACAAGAAGGAAGGAAGGAAGGAAGGAAGGGGAGGAGAGGGGAGGGAAAGAGAGGGGAGGGGAAGAAGGGGAGAAGGGAGATGTGTTTCTCTGCTAATTACCTGTGTGAGTACTTCTGAGAACTCTTCCTTTCTTTCCGTTGGTGTGGATTACCACCTAGTGATATGTCTTCACTTCATCTTTCCATTTCCTTCTCTCTGTATGTGAGTACTGGGCATGAACCCAGGGTCTCAAAGGTGCCAGGTAAGCCCTCTCCCACTGAGCCACACCTCCTACCGTCCACCTTCATTTTTGGACAATACTTTCTGTGGACATGAACCACTTAATTCATTCCAGCTTTTTTTCTCCCTACAGCACTTTGAAATATGCCACACAACTACCTTGGCACTTCTTTTATTTTGATAAGTGCTGTTGATTGTACTGATTCCCCTCTGTATTCTGCTTCAATGAGAATGAGCCCTTAGCTTTCGACACTTTGATTATAATCTGTCTAGGCATGGTTCTTGGAGTCTGTTGACTTTCTTGGATCTGTAGATTAATACTCTTCAATTAATTGGGGGAGTTTGAAGCCCTTATTTATTCAAATGTGTTTTTCTGCTCTGTTGCCTCTCCCCTCTCCATCGGAAAGGCTGCTAATTGCGTATGGGTACACGTGGCAGACGACAGGACTCTGGTGCTGCTTATTTTTCTGCATTTTTCCTTTCTCTGTTGCTTATATTGGATAATTTCTCTTGATCTATCTTCAAGTTCACTTATTCTTCCTTCTCCCATGTTGAAACTGCTGTTGAACGCCCCAGTGTATTCTTTTTTTTTTTTTTAACAGAAAGAGGGACAGTAAGAGAGAGAATCAATTTTATTTAGTTTTTTCATGTGGCATTTGTAGCTCCCACTCTGCGTTGTGCATGTGGTGCTGGGGTTCGAACCCACATCCTCGTGCATGCCAGGCAAGTGCTGTAACCACTGAGCCATTGTTCCAGGCCCTTGTCCATCTCTATAGCTGCTTTTAGGGAAGTGATCTGATGATTTCCTCCCTCAGCCATAGGGTAAGTGCCACCAGAATCCCTCTCCCTCCCAACCCTTGAACAATACAGGGAATTCACAGAACCAAATTCCCTCTGGTCTAAATACTTTACAGTGCTTTCTTTCCAGACACAACTTGAGTACAGCAATCTCTAGGAATGCACTGCAAGTCAAGGAACTTGCATTATAATTTTGAATAGGAAGTAATTCTCAATGATTTGACACAATTTGAATGCCCCAGGCTTTTACACACACACATACACCAAAAGACCAGGCTTTCGTATACACCAAAAGACCAGGCTTTGAAATCACTCAGATTTGAGTCCAATCTCTATTCACGTATTGGTTGTGAGATGGGGGGCGGGGGGCAGATGTTGTGCTTCACTGAGCTTTGGTGCCCTCATCTGTGAAGCTAATGATGTCTGATAATGAATATGTTCAGTAACTGGAATGGACCTTTCACAGTGTGTATACTTATCAAAACAGCACATTGTGGTCTGTAGCAGTGGCTCAGCAGTTATGGCACTTGCCTGGCATGCACAAGGATGTGGGTTTGAACCTTAGCACCAGGTACACAATGAAGTGTTGGAGTAATGAAGTCCACATAAAAAAAATTAAATAAAATTGGTTCTTTCTTTCTCTCTCACACTGTCCCTCTCTCTCCCAACCGCTTTCTTTAAAAAAAAATCACGTTGTGTGCCATAAATACATACAATTTTTACTTGTCAGATTTTTTTTAAGAGAGGACAGTGAGAGAGAGAGAGAGAGAGAGAGAAAAGAAAGAATCAATTTTATTTAGTTTGTCATCTGGTTTTCGTTGTTCCAACACCCAACTGTATACGTGGTGCTGGGGTTTGAACTCGGATTCTTGCACATGCCACACAAGTGCCATAACTGCTGAGCCACCACTCCAGCCCTATTTGTCAGATTTTTAAAAAAGAAATTAAAAATACTGACCTAGTGAAATTGTTCTGGGGGGATGCGATGATATGTGGAAAACACCTAGAACACAGTACACATCTGTAGCATATTTAAATCTATTTTCTCTCCATTCCCTTTACACTTCCCAAGAAACAGCCACCTGGTATACACTCACATAACCAATTCCTGTGAAGACCCACACATGAGAGAACAAGAAGCGAGATGTCAGATTAGTGAAACTGCTCAGCATTTCATCTTCTGGTCCCAGGGCTGGATTTCCGTTCAGTTCCCCACACCAATCTTCTGAAGACCCACAGTTGAGCCTTCTCTTTGTGATGGCCCGCAGACTTGGAGCTTCCTTCCTGGGCTCTCCTCCAGTTCCTGAATGAGCAGGACCTTGCCGGCAGCAGATGGCATGCATAAATCATGATGTTTGCTTGTTAGCGATATAGTCCGTGACATCAGCAGCAGTCGGTGGACAGTTGCTGGGAGACGCCATCCAGCTGAACTGTGTGTATCAGATGCACATGGATTTCTGCGCCTGACAGACCAACTAGATTCCTTATGTTTATGGTGAATCCATTGATCATCTTTCGTTTGGAGACTGAAGAGAGTCTTCCCATCAAGGTAACCTATGTTTTTCCCTCATAGGTTCTTTATGGGTGGTGACACTCGTGATTGTCAATCACAGTTGGAATATAGAATTTTTCATTGTATACTCTGGCTAAGGCAGCATTCTTAGGCATATTCAGAAGCAGGAATAAGCACGTCTCCCTATTCCTCATGTGCCAAATTCTTTTTGCCTGGAATAGTTTATGTTGTAGTACATTTTGATGTGTCCAAATGTTTCATTGACAGAGTTCATGATAAAAATATTATGAGATTTATCTATTTTACAAGACAGCGTAGCATCTATTAATGTAAACGTACACATAGCACTAGACCCAACCACCTCTCCTTCTGGATAATTAGGAAATTATGTTGAGATTCTGCAGGACCTCATTCCGTCTCTGTACGCACCATAACCTGTCCCGGCAGCTTAACAGAAAGGAAGGTCCCAGAGGAAGGGGGTACATGAATGTGCCAGTCAGACCTCCCAAACACAACTAAAATGGTTTAAGCAAAACAAAAAGTGTATGTGGAGGATAAACTTTTGCCTGAATCTTAGGGTAAGCAGAGTCCTCCGGATGCACCCTCTCTCCATCCGTGGCTTCACTTTCCTGAGTGCTGGCCCTGTTCAGAAGCAGGCACCCACACGGGCACAGCTGTCAACCCCTCCAGGCACAGCATGGCTCTCAAAGGTTTTAGGGGGCCCACCCTTTTGGACAGGCCAAGTTCATCTCCCCTCCCTGAATCAATCCATTCAGCGAGAAGGGTCTTAGCTCAGCTTCCCTGGAAGCAAACTGAGATAATGGTTTGGAGACACAGGATGTAGTGAAGAATTGTCCTTCAGGAAAAGCCTATGGGGAGGGAGGGAAACCAGAGAGGACAGGGGAAGGAGCCCAACAGGAATGTGACTTCAGGTCAGGTCTACCCTGGTGTGATCTGCAAGGTGTGGCCAGGAAGCACACTGTGTCATTGAGTGTCCTTGCTAGAGGCAGGGACCTGCCCTTCTTTATCCTGCGGTCTTCGGCTATGGTCTGCCTCTCAGGCAGGGACTACTCCCCAGGGAAGGCAGCTCTGACTTCTGATTGCACAAAGTCTCAAGTTTGCAAGGAATCAAAGCTCAAATTCCTCCCGGGGAAAGGGGCTAGGTTAGGAAAGGCCGTCCGTATTTCACAGTTTGGCTAGCTTATCTCTGCATTCTGCCTTAAAGAAACAACACATACACAATGACTGCTGGTTTAAGGAGTGCTATGGCTTGAATGTTTGTCCCCTCCATAACACATGTGGAAATTTAATTGCCATCGTGATGGCACTGGGAGTGGGACCTTGAAGAGGTAGGTGTTCAGGTCACGAAGGCTCTGACCTCACAGCAGGAGGAACGCCCTAATCACAGTCCCTTTATCTTGGAGTGGGTTCACCTCCTGTCACTCTGCCGTTCTGCCAGCAAGAAGGCCTGTCTCTTACAGCAGGAATTTTGATGCTTCATGGTCTATTCTTTTGTTTATTTGTTTTTGGTGTTTTTTTATTTGTTTGTTTTTTGGTACTGGGGATGGAACCCACCGGTGCTTTATCACTAAGCCACATCCCCAGCCCTTTTTATTTTTTATTTTGAGACAAGGTCTCACAAAGTTGCTCAGGGCCTCGATAAGTTGCTGAGGCTGGCTTTGAACTTGCGATCCCCCTGCCTCAGACTTACGAGGCACTGAGATTACAGGTGTGCATCACTGCACCCAGCATAAGATCAATCATTTTTTCTATATTTTATTGGAGCATTGTAGCTCTGCATAATGGTGGGATTTGTTACATATTCATACACGCACACAATATAACAATAAAATTTGGCCAGTATCACTTCCCAGTATTTCCTCTTTCCTTCCCCTCTTCCCTCCTCCAGTAAGACTAACCATGTCTTAAACTGTCCATATTTCACAGTTTGTGAGTCCTTTCTCCACTATGCTTGCCTTCCTCTGTTCCAATCTCATTATGTCTTTTTTTTTTTTAATGCAGTGCTGGGGATCAAACCCAGGGCCTCATGCATGCTAGGCAAGTGCTCTGCCACTGAGCTACACTGCTGCCCTGTCATTGTGTCTTTAGGTCACTTTTTTTCATATATTTCTGCTAAGCCACAAGCTATCCTATAACGTCCTGAGTATAATCCCCACTTATCCCTTTACTATTTTATAGAATTTTTTCAACTTATAGAAGCAAAATTAGATGAACCCCAACACCAGGAGAAGTACTTTTGAACGCTGAGCTACAACCAGGTCAAAATTTCTGCTCACGGACTAGATGAGACGGAGTACTTCTTTGATGACATCGGCTCAATGACACAGAACAAGGCTCTAGAGAGGATTGTCTCATGGATGGCTGTGCAACTTTGCCATCTGCTCATCTCCGTGGACAGGGAGGACATGAAGAGTGACGTGTTTGCCTCTCTGGAGAAGAAGGCAGGGGATCTGGCTGCAGCCAGTGAGGAGCTTGTGCAAGTTGCCAAAAGTAATTCTTTCGAACTCTGACAAGGTGGAACCTGTAACTGGAGCCTGTTATGGACTTTGTAAGTGCTTTTGGAAAGCAGTCAGATGAGAAAGACAAATGGATGAAGCACAGAGCAAACCATTTACAACGTTATTATTAATACTTGGGGTGTGATCGAAGTTTGCAAACACTGCAGAAGTAGTTGTGCTTTCCACTAAGATACATTTCTGCTCCCTATCAAAACATTTATAGATTCATTCTTATTACGTTTTACAAATTAACCATTTTTATTATAGGGATGAAAAATTTCAGAGTGGTCTAAACATTTTTAGGTCTGTCATTCAATGTATTAGACCTGATTATCAGTAAAACCCACATGCAAATTATTTCCATATTAAATTCCCATTTCAAGGTCTACCAAAAGAACAAAACTGAACGCTTCAAATGAAGGTTGAATTCTACAACAAAATTTGTACAATTTTATGTACATTACATAATGTAGGTACTAGAATTGGACTGTCTGTATTTGAATCCCAGCCCCACAGCTTACTAGCAGTCTGGTGAATTCCAAAATCTCCAGGTGCCTCATCCGTAATAATAATATCCTGTTGTAGGACCTCCCATCAGGGTCATGAGAAGTGATCATAAGTCGCTGAGCACAGCACCTGGCACAGGGTAACCAAACAACAGTGGCCTCTGGTCTAGCTTCAAAACAGATAAGAGTTTTTTCATCCAACAAACGTTGTTATCCACCTGTTAAGGTACCAAGGAATCAAGTAAGGAACCTGCCACAAGCGCTGTCCTTGGTGCTGAAGAACAGCAGCGAATAAGAAAGACATTTCTGAGACTGGAGCAGGGCTCAGCGGTTGGAACGCTTGCCTGGCACCCTTGCCTGGCATGATGAGGACCCAGATCCAAGACCCAGTGCCCCATGCACAACTGAGTGTCTGGGAAATGGAGGCCAGATGAAAAATAAACAAAATTAATTCTCTGTCCCTTTCTCTCTAAAAAAGAAAGAAAGAAAGAAAGAAAAAGAGAGGGAGAGAGAGAGAGAGAGAGAGAAAGGAAGGGAGAGACATTCCCTAGGTGTAATGGACCCAACAGGGGAGAAACCACAAAACTGTACCAACAAGGAAAAGCCATATAGAAAGTGGGGAACTCAATGTTTTAGAGGCTAATTTGATAATATAGATTTGAGACTTTGGAAAATATGTATCTGTTGATTAACTCCAATTCTACTCATTTATCCTAAGGAAATTCTCAGAAATATGAGCCAAGATGTATGGATAACGATGCTTGTTATAACATTATTTTAAACATCTAAAAATGGAATAAGGATAAACTATGACATAACCCTGTATTGAAACAATATAGAACACAGATGATTAACGCGTAGTCGAACATGTGCTTATTAGGAAAGGTGTCTGCAGCTTTGTTTTATGTGGGAAAGCAGGCTGCCAGAACTTTAAGGCTAACAGAGAGCTAGAATTTATACTGAAAGGGCATGCATCAGACTGTTTTTTCTTTTGGTACCAGGAATTGAACCCAAGGGTGCTTCATCACTGAGCCACATCCCCAGCCCTCTTTATTTTGAGACAGAGTCTGGTTAAGTTGCTTAACTTAGACAGGGTCTTGCTAAGTTGTTGAGGCTGGCTTTGAATTTGTGATTCTCCTAGCTCAGCCGTCCAAGCCTCTGGGATTACAGGTCTGCATCAGATTTTCTTTTTAAGAGAGAGAGAGAGAGAGAGAGAGAGAGAGAGAGAGAGAACATCAATTTTATTTAGTTTTTCATGTGGCTTTCATTGCTCTGACACTTTGTTGTGTACGTGGTGCTAGGGTTTGAACCCACATCCCCACTGAGCCACCTTTCCAGCCCCTCTGCATCAGATTTGAACAGTAGTCATCTCCAGAGTCCTTCCTTCCCACCCTTTCTTTTTTTCCCTCAGGAAATTTCATATTTTATCAATTATCATAGATTAAATACATGATTAGAAAGCATACTACTTTTAAATAAAATAGAAATTTTAATTTAAAAAAGGTTAATCATAATAGAAACCTCTAGGGAATGAAGAACAAAAATCAGCTCAGACAATAAAGAATTAGCAAGGTAGCAGGACACAAAATGAACCTATAGAAATCAGCAATCTTCCCATACAAAAAAGTAACAACTATCTACACAGTTTTGATGGTAGGAAAAACTCATTTAAAATGGCAACAAAGAAAATAACATCAGGGGTAAATTTTTGGAAATTGTGCAAAATAAGTAGGAGGAAACATCAAAACACTCCTGAAAATGTAGCAAAAGAAATAAAGAAAAAAAATACCTGAACCAATGGAAACACACCCCTGTTCTTGGATAGAATAATTCAACTTCTTTAAAATGACATTTCTATCAATTTGAGGCAATGTCTTAAGAATTGCAGAGCTTTTTTCCCCCAATTTTACTTATTTTTCATCTGGTTTCATTTTTCTGACACTTAGTTGTGTATGTGGTGCACAGGTTCAGACGTGGGTCTTCATGCATGTCAGGCAAGCACTCTACCACTGAGTCACTGCTCCAACCCCCAAAAGTACAGAACTTTTAAAAAATGGAACTCATAAAGTTAATACAAATGTGCACCTGGAAGAATTAAACATGCAAAAATAACTAGGAAACCACTGGGATAAAAACTAAGAGGTGTGGGCTGGAGCAGCGACTCAGTGGTATCGCATTTGCCTGGCATGTGTGAGGATCTAGGTTCTAAGCTCAGACCACATACACAACTAAGTGCTGGAGAAACAAAGGCCAGATGAAAAACTAAAATTGATTCTCTTTTACTCTCTCTCTCTCTCTCTCTCGCTCACTCTCTTTCCCTTTCTCTCTTTCTCTCCCTCTCCCTCTCTTTTTTAAAAAAACTAAGGGGTAGTACAAGCTCCCAGATATTAAAATATTTTCTATATCCTCCATAATGAAATTAGTGTCATATTATCACATGAAGAGGCAGACCGACCCATATAACAGGACCAATAAGCCCAGAAATATACTCAGGTACATGCGGAGTTTATATCACAAAGAATGGGCTTTTTACTCTATGCAAATTTTGAAATGGAGCAAGATGTTAATGCTATTGAGAAACACGGATGGAGTCAAATAACTTATAAATACACGGTGTTTACTGCAAGTGCGGGAGGTGGCAGCGGGGAGAGAAGCTGATTTTGAGCAACATTGTATATCTACATAAAAAAGGTAGAAGCTTTTTTAGTAAATGGAAAGGCATCTTTTTGTACGTATGTGTTTGTGAGAGAGATGACTTCTGGAGATCTCAGCTCTTTGGGCAACCACTGTGATGATGGTCCACTGTGGTTTTGGATTGATCTTGTCCAAAGACTCAGATTCCACACTGGTGTTTCAGAAGACCACAGTCGTGAGGCTGGGTGCCACAACGGTCAACTACGGCAGTGTGTTCAGACGTTTCACTTTCTACCTATTTCTTTGTGATTGTGGTTTATCTGCTCATATCTGTTACATCTGAGTGACTAGGGGTATTACACCAAAAGCTGATGCTTACAAAACAGGTGTGTTGCTGCATATTTTGTTGTATAATGCAGCCTATAAGGTGTTTTGTTGTCTTTTCATGTTTCTCAAATAAATATCCTATTGGAAAGGTAAATAAATATATTTTTAAAATTATTAAATTATTTTTTTCAAAATCATATTTTCAGGATTTAGATCTTTTGGGATTTCAACATTTCAGAATTACGGTGTTGAGAATTTTGTAATTTGATTATGGATCAATCCGAAATATACTAGAATTTCTATCCTTTGACCTGTTGAGGGACATTTGGATTGCTTCTAGGATTTGTGAATATTACAAATAAATCTATTGTGAACTTCCTTAAGCAGGTAATGCTTCCATTTTTCCAGGAAACATCTTGGAGTGGAATGGCTGGATGGTAGTGCAAGTGAGCGGTTAAGTTTTTTTTTGGTTTCTTTTTTTTTTACAATTTTTATTTAGTTTTTCATGTGCCTTTGGTTGCTCCAAGACTTCGTTGGGTACGTGGTCCTGGGGTTTGAACTCTCATACTTGCACATGCCAGGCAAGCGCTATAACCACCAAGCCTCCACTCCAGCCCGAGTGGTTAACTTTTTTTTTTTCAGAGTTGCGGACCGAACTCGAACTCGGGGCCCTGCGCTTGCTAGGCAAGCTCTCTGCCCCTGAGCTAAATCCCCAACCCCTGGAGTGGTTAACTTTTAAAGAAACTGCCAAATTGTTTCTCAGAGTGGGTGAACCATGTAACATCCCATCAGCATGTGTGAGAGCTCCAGTTCCTCCACAGCCTTGCCAACACCTGGTGAGATCTATCTTTATAATCTTAACCACTGGAACAGGTAGGCAGTGGTGACTCATTGTGGGTTTTTGTTTGTTTGTTTGTTTTGTTTTCGGGGTTTTTTTGAATTTTAAGACAGTGAGAGAGAGAGAGAGAGAATCAATTTTAGTTTTTTTCATCTGGCCTTGGTCTCTCTGACACTTAGTTGTGTACGTGGTGCTGGGTCCTCACACATGCCAGGCAAGCACTCCAGCTGCTGAGCCACCGTTAAGCCCTTACTGTGGTTTTTTTTTTGAGAGAAAAAATTTTTATTTAGTTTTTCATGTGGCTGTCGTTGTTCCGAGAGTTGTGTATGTGGTGTGCTGGGGTTTGAACTCATATCCTCGCGCATGCTGGGCAAGCGCCGTAACCGCTGAGCCACTCCTCCAGCCCTCACTGTTTTTTTTAAGAGAAAGAAAGAGAGAAACAATTTTATTTAGTTTTTCACGTGACTTTAGTTGCTCTCAGACTTCGTTGTGTATGTGGTGCTAGGGTTTGAACTCGCATACTCACGCATGGCAGGCAAGCGCTATAACCACTGAACCACAGCTCCAACTCCCCTCACTGGGGTTTTAACTTGCATTTTCCTGATTTTTAAAAATTTTGTTGAAGAGTTGAATTTTTGTAAAATCATAAATGCATATGTAGTAACAATCCTAAATAATAATCATATTATACTTTGCCTATTCATCTTCCTTGGCAAAGTTTCTTTCTAAATCTTATTGCCTCCATTTTCTATGTTTTGTTTTTATTGTTGAATTTTGAGAGTTCTCTATATGATCTGTATACAAGTTTCTTTGATAAATATGTAATAGCAAATGCTTTCTTCCAGACCATGGCTTATCTTTTCATTCAATTAATGTGTCTTAATTTTCTCACTTGGATTCCTGTTTTCTATTTTATTGATTGTCTCTCTTACCTTTAATGTTTCCTTTCTTCTGATAATTTGGGGTTTAGTTTGGTATATTTTTCCACATTTCTGAATGTGGAAGGTGAGGTCATTATTTTGTGACCTTCTTTTCAGTACAGCTTTTACTGCTCTCCATTTCAAAGCACTAGTTTAGCTAATCCTAAATTTTGATTCTGATTTTTGTCTTTCTGATTATACATTTTAATTTCTCTTTTGATTTCTTCTTTCACCCATGATTTTTTTGTGTGTGACCGTTATTAAGTTTTAAAGTATCTGGAAAACTTCCAGAGACTTTTGTCCTACTTTTTTTTCTAATTTAATTATTTTGTGACTAGAAAACCTTTCTTGTGCAGCTTGACTCCTTCTAAATATATGGAGCCTGGGTTTTGCTCTATCTTGGTAAATGGTCCACGTCCAGTAGGGAACGGTGTGTGTCTTGGTGTCGTCAGGAGAGGGTCCTATAGACACTGTTAGG